>ML663008.1:4186726-4224418 GCA_007570785.1 Antilocapra americana | reverse complement strand
GTGTGTGTGTGTGTGTGTGTGTGTGTGTGTGTGTGTGTGTGTATTTCAACTTCTTGTTGTGGGCGAGCCTTTAATATTGACGGACAGAATTGGGCTTTAAATCTGGTAGTGATAACAGAGTATTTCCTCAGACATTCAAAGATTGAGAACTGGCAGAGCCTAGATTCTTTTTAACTATTTGCAGTCATTCTCCATGAAGCAAACATTATTCTGAAGAAAGAATTACACTGATATTTTAATATCCTATTATTTCCAGGGTTTTTGTGTAATACCTGATAAAAGTTTGTTTTAGTTTGGTTTAGCACTTGATTCCAAATGCTTCAGATTTTGGATTAAGTTGAGCTAAGGTGAAATCAAGATAAATTTATTGAAGATCTCTCAGAGAGGTGGGTGATTTTTGAAGTCAGTAGACCAGTTTCCTTATTTTACAGATGAGCATCCAGTCTCATCACTTCATGGCAAATAGATGAGGAAACAATGGAATCATTGAGAGACTTTATTTTCTTGAGCTCTGAAATCACTGCAGATGGTGACTGCAGGCATGAAATTACAACACACTTGCTCCTTGGAAGAAAAGCAGTAACAAACCTAGACAGCATATTAAATAGCAGAGATGTTACTTTGCCAACAAAGGTGTGTATAATCAAAGCTATGATTTTTCCAGTAGTCATGTATGGATGTGAAAGCTGGACCATAAAGAGGGGTGAGTGCCAAATAATTGATGCTTTTGAACGGTGGTGTTGGAGAAGACTCTTGAGAGTCCCTTGGACTCCGAGATCTAACCAGTCAATCCTAAAGGAAATCATCTCTGAATATTTGTTGGAAGGACTGATCCTGAAACTGAAGCTCCAATACTTTGGTCATTTGTTGTGATGAGCCGACTCATTAGAAAAAACCCTAATGCTGGGAAAGATTGAAGGCAGGAAGAAAAGGGGATGACAGAGGATGAGATGGTTGGATGGCATCACTGACTCAATGAACAGAGTTTGAGCAGGCTCCAGGAGATGGTGAAGGACAGAGAGCCCTGGCATGCTGCAGTCCATGGTGTCGCAAATAGTTGGACATGACTGAGTGACCAAATAACAACAGATGAGAAAACCAAAAACAAAAAGGTTGCTCAAAAATGCTAATGACAGAAATTCTTATTTTAATATACAGTATGAAACACAATTCAATACATTGAAATATTGTGGTAAAGAACAAATATCTAGAATTATTAGCTCTATATCACCTTGAAAATCATAGTAATTTTTATTACTTTACATGTTCTTTGTCTCTTTATTCCTTTTGTCATGTCTGTTCATTAGGCCAAGCACCCCAAATTTCCTCAAACACTGAGGGGAAATATGTTTCCAAGGGGTAAGAGACTTAAGACAGAATGAGTTAGGGTGAGGAGGTGTAATATGTGGGAATCATTGACAAAGCTGATATGATTTTGGTGACATTTTATTGCTAACCAAGCTTGTATGCTGATAATCCTTATTTGTAAAGAAGTTACAGCACTTCCTGATGTATCTAAAGACAAATTGCATTCAATAATTGGTGTAAATGCTTTTAGTCCCTTTGGTGCCATTTTCACCATCATGCTTAGAAATTTAAAGCTGAATCTTTATTTTTTTCTTTTAACTGATTTATAGATGAGAGTAATCTGTAATGTGTAGGAGATGTCTTTTCTTCTTTATGATCTGTAATTGTTGAGAAAAAACTTTGAGAAGAAATATTTTGCTTATTATTTCCCCTGTATGAGGATATTGTTTTTTTAGTTGCCAAGTCGCGTCTGACTCTTTTGTGACCCCAGGGACTGTACCCTGCCAGGCTCTTCTGTCCATGGAATTTCTCAGGAAAGAGTATGTAATTATGTAAAAGAATGTCTGTGTTTTCGAGAGGTACAGGCTTTAGATCATATAGGATGTGTGTGTGTCTGTGCACTCAGTTGTGTCTGACTTTTTGTGACCCAGTGGACTGTAGCCTGCCAGAATGTTCTGTCCACGGCACTTTCCAGGCAAGAGCACTGGAGTGGGTTACCTTTTCCTTCTCCAAGGGATCTTTCCAACCCAGGGATTGAATGCATGTCTCCTGTGTCTTCTGCATTGGCAGGTGTGTTCTTTACTGTCCAGCCACCAGGGAAGCCCAGTGTGATGGTATACTTCTGAAATGGAGGAAAAAGTTGATAAAGAGTGAAGATTAAGATTATCATGAAGGGTTACTATTAAATTACAGGCTAATGTTATTTCCCCCTCTTCATCTTAACTCTTGAATTCCTGCCTCAGAAAAGTGGAAGACCACAAATATCACTACTGAATTGCTGTTTCTGTTCTCATTGCCTGACTACTCACTCCAGAGCGTATCCCACACCTTAGCTAATAGACTTGTGACCCTGGCAGGAAACTGTTACTTTGTTCTGAGCGTGGATATAGAACTATTCAGGTGGCTCTGCTTTAGGAAGAGTGGCATCCAGAGAAGAATTATTACTTCCTTTACTTTGTGGCCCTGGTGAGAACTCAGGAGGTGAACCTAAAACATGAGTGCCAGATGGCCGTAGAAAGGATGTTCCTAGAGGCCACTGCTGCACAGAAACTCCAGAAAGGTTGACTTTGAAGTTGATTATTTATAAGATGGACCTTGTGTAGTAGCCCAGGTCTCTACCCCATGGTGGCAGGAAAACCTGTTGTCACCAGACTAATCTTTGTATTGAAAATAAACTGACTCAGTGGAGGCAGAATGGAACCCAGAAAAACACATGTTGCCATTGTACTTGCTCAGTATGGTGGCTACAAATCTTCATCCACTGGTGAAGCAAAAAATTCTGGAAAACAGGAAAGACATGCTGAGATTCAGGGTCCCGTCTCCATCCATGCACGCCCTGGAAAACCTGACAGGACCCTGCGTATGAAGTCCAACACTGGCCCTGAAGGGCAGGGCTCATCAGGCTTAAAACAATGTAAACTTTAGTCAAGATCAACTTGATTGAAATGAAATAGTTTGATATGAAAATTTGATTGAACAAATGTGAGTGAAAGTGAAAGTGTTAGTCACTCAGTCGTGTCTGACTCTGTGACCCCATGGACTGTAGCCCACCAGGCTCCTATGTCCATGAATTTCCCAGGCAAGAACACTGGAGTGCGTTGCCATTTCCTTCTCCAGGGGATCTTTCTGACCCAGGGATCAAACCTGGGTCTCCTGCATTGCAAGCAGATTCTTGACTATCTGAGCCACCATGGAAGCCCTGAACAAATGTATGTGATGTATGTGTATATTTTTAAGTTACTGTCATTTTATTCTGGGGTGTTAGTAATTTAGAGACAGACAAAGTAATTAAGAGCACAGTTCTGGTGTCAAAATGAGTGGCTCTAAACCCCAGGTCCACCATGCATGAACTGTCAGTGTGGCGTTGTGTCTGTGGATTTGAATTCTAGCTCTGCAATATGCTACATGTGTAACTTAGGTGAGTTACTGAGTTTCTCTGAACCCTCAGTTTTCTCACTGTATTTGTCGCTGTTGTTTAGTTGCTAAGTCGTATCTGACCCTTTGTGACCTCCTGGACTGTTGCCTCACCAGGCTTCTCTGTCCATGGGATTTCTGAGCAAGAATACTTGAGTGGGTTGCCATTTCCTACTCCAGGGGATCTTCCTGACCTAGGGTTTGAACCCATGTCTCTTGCGCTTCTTGAATTGGCAGGCAGACTTTTTACCACTAAGCCACCAAGGAAACCTACCCATACATAGCAAGCATTCGTAATTCATATAATGTAGATAGACTGATATACTTTAGGACTGGGTGTTACTCTCAGTACACTGTATATATTATCAATTAATGTAACACTATTATGATCATTGTTATTTTTGGATACCCAATGATTATGTTTGTTTTGAAACTCTTATTCTCTTTAAGAACTTTTGCTTGCCTCCCCCCTTTTTATTTCTAATTTATTTTCAGCTATTTATAATAGTAAAAGAGGTTCAGGTCAGTTCAGTTGAGTTGCTCAGTTGTTTCTGACTTTTGTGACCTCATGATCTGCAGCATGCCAGGCCTCCCTGTCCATCACCAACTCCCAGAGTTTATCCAGACCCATGTCCATTGAGGCAGTGATGCCATCCAACCATCTCATCCTCTGTCGTCCCCTTCTCCTGCCCTCAATCTTTCCCAGCATCAAGGTCTTTTCAAATGAGTCAGCTCTTTGCATCAGGTGGCCAAAGTGTTGGAGTTTCAGCTTCAATATCAGTCCTTCCAGTGAACACCCAGGACTAATCTTTAGGACGGACTGGTTGGATCTCCTTGCAGTCCAAGGGACTCTCAAGAATCTTCTCCAACATCACAGTTCAAAAGCATCAATTATTCTGTACTCAGCTTTCTTTATAGTCCAGCTCTCACATCCATACATGACTACTAGAAAAACCACAGCCTTGACTAAACGGACGTTTGTTGGCAAAGTAATGTCTCTGCTTTTTAATAGGCTGTCTAGGTTGGTCATAACTTTCCTTCCAAGGAGTAAGCGTCTTTTAATTTCATGGCTGCAGTTACCATCTGCAGTGATTTTGGAGTGCAGAAAAATAAAGTCAGCCACTGTTTTCACTGTTTCCCCATCTATTGCCCATGAAGTGATGGGACCAGCTGACATGATCTTAGTTTTCTGAATGTTGAGCTTTAAGCCAATTTTTTTCACTCTCCTTATTCACTTTCATCAAGAGGTTCTTTACTTCTTCTTCACTTTCTGCCATAAGGGTAGTGTCATCTGCATATCTGAGGTTATTGATACTTCTCCCTGCAATCTTGATTCCAGCTTGTGCTTCTTCCAGCCCAGCATTTCTCATGATGTACTCTGCATATAAGTTAATAAGCAGGGTGATAACGTACAGCCTTGACGTACTTCTTTTTCTATTTGGAACCCATCTGTTGTTCCATGTCCAGTTCTAACTGTTGCTTCCTGACCTGCACACAGGTTTCTCAAGAGGCAGGTCAGGTGGTCTGGTATTCTCATCTCATTAAGAATTTTCCACACTTTGTTGTGATCCACACAGTCAAAGGCTTTGGCATAGTCAAAAAAGCAGAAATAAATGTTTTTCTGGAACTCTGTTGGTTTTACGATGATCCAGCAGATGTTGGCAATTTGATCTCTAGTTCCTCTGCCTTTTCTAAAACCAGCTTGAACATCTGGAAGTTCCAGGTTCATGTATTGCTAAAGCCTGGCTTGGAGAATTTTGAGCATTACTTTACTAGCGTGTGAGATGAGTGTAATTATGCGGTAGTTTGAGCATTCTTTGGCATTGCCTTTCTTTGGGATTGGAATGAAATCTGACCTTTTCCAGGCCTTTGGCCACTACTGAGTTATCCTAATTTCCTGGTATACTGAGTGTAGCACTTAAACAGCATCATCTTTTAGGATTTGAAATGGCTCAACTGGAATTCCATCACCTCCACTAGCTTCCTAAGGCCCACTTGACTTCAAATTCCAGGATATCTGGCTATAGGTGAGTGATAACACCATCATGATTATCTGGGTTGTGAAGATCTTTTTTGTTCAATTATGCTGTGTATTCTTGCCACCTCTTCTTAATATCTTCTGCTTCTGTTAGGTCCATACCGTTTCTGTCCTTTATTGTGCCCATCTTTGCATGAAATGTTCCCTTGGTGTCTCTAATTTTCTTGAAGAGATCTCTAGTCTTTCCAATTCTATTGTTTTCCTCTATTTCTTTGCATTGATCACTGAGGAAGGCTTTCTTATCTCTCCTTGATATTCTTTGGTACTCTGCATTCAAATGGGAATATCTTTCCTTTTCTCCTTTGCTTTGGCTTATCTTCATTTCACAGCTATTTGTAAGGCCTCTTCAGACAGCCATTTTGCTTTTTTGCATGTCTTTTTCTTGGGGATGGTCTTGACCCCTGTTCCTGTACAATGTCATGAACCTCCATCCATAGTTCATCAGGTACTCTATCAGATCTAGTCCCTTAAATCTATTTCTCACTTCCACTGTATAATCATAAGGGATTTGATTTAGGTCATACCTGAATGGTCTAGTTTTTTTCCCCACTTTCTTCAATTTAAGACTGAATTTGGCAATAAGGAATTCATGATCTGAGCCATAGTCAGCTCCCGGTCTTATTTTTGCTGACTGTATAGAGCTTCTCCATCTTTGGCTGCAAAGGGGTGGAATAACTTCAGTTTCCAAACATTATACATTAGTGTTGGAGTTCCATATTTCACAGGTGGTGTGGTTTGGGGTATAATAATAATAACAGCTAACAATAGAGTATTACTGGATACAGAACACTGTAGTGTTAGTAGCTTTATAATCCCATTTATCAAATAAGGTAACTTAAGTTTATAGAGAACCTAAAAATGAGTAGCTGGTAACATAGTCACAAGTGTTGATGGAACTAATATTTCTGTCTAGTAGACTGATTCCAGAGAGAATGTGTATTGTATGCTCATAGGAGATATATAGCTGAAAGAATAAAAGTGGAAATTATTGAAGATGAAATGATCAGTAAAGTGTGAATAAAGGGCTTGATGAGTTACTTACGTGGATGTTGATGTCAATCCTGACTGATGGTAGATCGAGGAAAAGAAAGACTGTAAGTCATGAGGTGAAGCCCGTGACACACAGGATGAACCAAGTGATAGTAACAAGGAGTGATGGAGGGTAATATACCACCACTGGTGCTTCCCAGCTGTCTTAGTGGTAGAGAATTTGCCTGTTGATGTAGGAGATGCAGGAGACACAGATTACATCCCTGGGTCTGGAATGTCCCCTGGGGAAGGAAATTCAGCCCACTCCAGTATTCTTGCCTGGAAAGTCCCATGGATAGAGGAGCCTTGTAAGCTACAGTCCATAGGGTCTCAAAGAGGCAGATGTGAGTGAGCAGCTGAGCACGCACAATACTACTACCACTATGAAATTAACAGCAAGCTAATATTTACAGAGTCCATTTTATGTGTCTAGAAGTTTGGAATAGCATTATCTCAAGAAATCCACTCAATGATCCTTTAAGGAAGATACTATTAATTATTCCCACTTATTATTCAACACTTGGTTTTAGAGAAATTAAGTAAATTGACCAAGTCATCCAAGGTAGCTCTGTGAAATGGTTTCTAAAAAGTCCCTCATCTCTCCATTCATTTGTTTATCAAATTTGAATATCTGCTGGGGATTGCTCTAGAGATAGAAAATGTGCTTTAAATCCCAGTGCCCATTCTAAAGTCTGATGAGAAGAAGAGCAATAAAGGGACAATCGGTGAAAGCTATAGTAGAGGTATGATTTAATTATTTGTGAAATGAGAGTACTGTGTTTGCATATGCTTTAAGATTTGTTCCAGTTCCCTCTCCTTGGTTCTCGAAATGGCAAGAAGTAATCAATAAAAGCAAACCGATACATGGCTTTGTTGTATAAAACTTGAATCTACTTAACTGCTGTTAGCATAAGACCTTCCGTGTTTTCACAGACTGGCGAGTTTGGCAGCAGAGGAACTGAGTGTGAGGCAGCTGGGCATGATTTGGAGTGGGAGACTCGGGGTCAATGCTGGTGATGTGTGTACAGTTTGCATGTGCATTGCAGGTGTGTGACATCACTTCCCAAGGCTGATGCAAATGCTGGGGATGGTGGCAGGAGAGCCATAGCTTGTCTTTAACCCTTTCCAAACAAGCCATCTTGTAGGCAGATGTTGACCACACCTTCTTGTGCGTCTCTCTGAATGAGCCTGGAGATGAGCCAGTTTTTGCTGATCCAGGCCTGGCATTAGAATGCAGAGTCTCTGAACCTCTTCACTAAATGAAGATAGGAAACCAAGTGCTTTCCTTTAATGCTCCAGGTGATGGAAGTGATGGGAAAAATCGGCATTATTATATTGTTTAAGCTGTAGTCAAACCTCATTGTTGTGATTGTAATTTTGGATGGTGTGGGAGTGGAAATAGGCTTCCTATGTAGGAGGAAGTCCTATTAAAGAAATAGTTTTCCAAACTACTAGTGTATACAAAATCACAGAGAGAAATACTAAAACTACTTAAGGGAACAGAATGTTTTCATGTTTTTCCTTGCAAATACTTCTCTAAGTTATCCAGTGCATGCTTTCCGTTGATATAAAGGCAACAAACAGAATGAACAGTTATGGTAATATAAAATCATCTCTATGAAGTTATTAAAGCAGATTATGCTTTTAGTTTGTACATATTCTACAATATTAAATCAGACATTTGATATGATGTCTAAACAATTTACAATGACTGCAAAAAAAAGTTGCTAGGAATTGGCTAAGGATTTTTTATATATTAAAAATATTTTTAATTTTTTAATATATTTTACTGCTTAATATATTTTTCTGTAACATGTGTGCATGCACATGTAAGTGTAAACTAATATAAATGTAAGTTTATATGAATAAAAGCAATATTTAACTTAGAATAGCTGTATTTTAGGCTTTTCATTAATTTGTGTTAACTTTCCCTCTAATTCCTGTTATAGAAGATTTAACAGTATGATATTTTTTATCTTAGATGTTTATAGTGTTTGAAGTACTGCTGTGGCTTTTACTCTTACATATAACTTCAGGGTGTGTGGCTAAGAGGGTCCTTACTTATAAGTTATCCCTGGAGAAGGCAGAGCCTGGGACTCAATGTATTATTAATTATTTCTGGAATCATAATGGCTATTTTGAGTAAGGGAGGAAAATGGCATCTGAAAATAGACCCCACTGAAGAAAACAAAGACCCACATTCCAGTAGCATTCTTTCTCTTCGTGTATCAGAATTGGTACCCTGTGTAAGGGACTGTTTGGATCACTTTATCTATGGAGCGCATTTGAAAAAAGTTGCTAGCCCTCGTGCAGCTGTAAGTGCTGGATATTTTGCTTGAATTTGTAGTTCTGTGCTGTTTTCTGGCATGAGTGCATGATTTTGTAAAAAAATTTAGACACAGCCTGCATTTGTTTTTCTTTAAGTCCTAGACAGTTCTAACTGAACAAGTCTGATTAACATGTCGAGAAGTTTGAAGCCAAATCTTCACAACCCTGCTTTTGAAAAGTGTCCAGATTTTTAGAAGGGGAGATTACTTTTAAGGAAATGAAGCTTCCTTATGTTTCAAGTTTGAAGATGAAATGAGATTGTGTCTCTTTAATTTGCAGAACTTTGGAGATGGTAGAGACAGGATGGCAGAAACTAGGATATGAACTTTTCTAAAGCAGTTTCATTTCAGAGTGTTACTGGCATCTAACTGCAATGCTAGAAAATTTAGTTGACATCTTCATTTTTTTTTTTAGTTAAACTCATCAATTTTTCCTATTTATATCATATAGGCCACAAGAATTAGTTTTGGAAAATTGCAAGAGAAAAACTTGGAAGACATGTATCTTTTCAAAAATGTTTTATTCAAGAATAGTTGGTTAATGATGTGTGAATTCCTCTGCTGTATAGAAAAATGATTCAGTTATACATATATATACACACTGTGGGTGGTGACTGCAGCCTTGAAATTAAAAGTTGCTTACTCCTTGGAAGAAAGGCTATGACAAACCTAAACAGCATATTCAAAAACAGAGACATGATTTTGCCAACAAAAGTCTGTATAGTCAAAGCTATGGGTTTTTCAGTAGTCATGTACCGATGTGAGAACTGGACAGTAAGAATGACTGAGTGCCCAAAAATTGATGCCTTCAAACTGCGGTGCTGGAGAAGACTCTTGAGAGTCCCTTGGACAGCATGGAGATCAAACCACTCAGTCCTAAAGAAAATCAACCCTGAATATTCATTGGAAGGACTGACAGTAAAGCTTAAGCTCCAATACTTTGGCCACCTGATGTGAAGAGAGGACTCACTGGAAAAGACCCTGATGCTGGGAAAGATTGAGAGCGAGGTTGTGGGTGCAACAGAGGATGAGATGGTTGGATGACATCATCAACTCAATGGATGTGAGTTTGCCCAAACTATGGGAGACAGTGAAGGACAGGGAAGCCTGGCATGCTTCACTTCATGTGGTCGCAAGTGTTGGACATGACTTAGCAACTGAACAACACAGAAGTTACATTCTTTTCCATTATGATTTACCACATTATATTGAATATAGTTCCTTGTGCTGTATAGTAGGACCTTGTTGTTTATATATTCTATATACAGTAGTTTGCATCTGCTGATCAGGACATCTCTAACTTAATATCCTAGAGAGACATCCACTTCTAAGATGTCTTTTTTGTAACCATTTGTGTTTGTGAGAAACAGAGTGTGTAACATTAATATGGATCTCCTTCCATCATGGCTGTGACCTGGCACATCTGAACACATAAATGAAATTAGAATGATTGGTGAGTCTACCTTGGAAAACTCAGAAGCCAACTGGAGATCCTGTTGCAGCCAAAATCAGGCACATAATCAAAACCAGGTTAGCTTTTTAAAATCAGAAAATTAAAAATGACGTGTATTGGCTCTGTGAAGGGGTTTGGGGCCCAGTTACTGGTAGTGGCAATTCATAATCATGCGTCAGAGCCAAGGTGATTGTTACTAGGTATATTGCAAATTTTCCTTGTCTTTTAAATATTTCTGAATGAACCTTTTTTTAGGCGATGAAATTAAAAACATTCTGAAATGTACAATCTGTTAATGATTTTTAAAAACTGTTTATTTTGAGATAATTTTAGATTCACATGCAATTTTAAGAAATAAGGTAAAGAGATCCATACCTCCTTCACTTGATTTCCCCCAGTGGTTACATCTTGCATATATATTGTATAATACTATATCATAACCAGGAAATTAACATTGATATAATTCATCAGCCTGGTTTAGATTCATGGCTCTTATGTGGACTCACTCATATGCATGTGTGTATCTGTATATTTAGCTCTGTTCAGTTTTATTACATGTGCAGATTCATGTGATTGGCATCACAGGATGCAGAGCCATTCCATCATCATGAGTATCCCTGCTGCTACTTGTTAGTTTTTGATGGGGGAATAAATCAAAAGATTTATCACCAATTAAATAGCTTCTCTAAGGCTATGTTCTACCTAAAATAGCTTTGAAAGTACACTAAGTGACTAAGAAGACAGAAGAAGTTAACCTTCACACTCATTCTAAGAAATAGGCTGAAGTTGTGGGAGCTGGTCTCCCTGTGGAGTTCTCTGGAAGTATAAACAATGAATGACCATGCTGCTTTAGAAAGGAGAAATTGCTGAGCAGAGTGGAGGAAGATTTTAATGATATGTGCAACAGAATAAGGCAAAGCTTTAAGGGCACAGGTTAGTAGGTCTTTTGCACAGTTTTAACAAAAAGGAAGTTAAAAATTGAAGTCTTAGATTCTTTTGTGTAAAAAAAAAAAGCAATGTCAGCAAGAATTTTAAAAAAATATTTGTTGCAGGTCTGTGCTGTTTGAAAAGAGTTTTCTCCCCCTGGGAAAACAATAAAAAGTTATTTGCCCCTGTATCAAGTTTAGGACCACTTACCAAAATGGCTAGCTTGGCAGAGGCTGTCACTTAGCTCAGAGCTCAATTGTGTGATTCACTTGTAGCTCAGCATGAACTTTCCACATAGACAATAGACAGTTGTGTTCACACATTTGGAAAATGAACTTACACAAATAAGGGCAATTTATACAGTCTCTTGAAACCATAAAACATTGACACTTTTCAGCTAATGGGCTTTAGGCTACACTCAAAGCTTTGTGTTCTTTGCTGCTACCCTTTATGTATAGGGTAATGAAGACCATCTATGAAGTGAAATTGTTAATAGCAAAAATTGTGAGAAGTCAATCATGAAAGCTGCATTCTGGATATTTTCCCCTACTTGTGGTCCTTTGGAAATTAAAGATATTACTTCTGTTTTAAAGAGAATATCGGTTTAGTTATAACATGATTAAGATTCTGTTCTGTTCTACTCATAGATGGAAAAGACTGTCTGACATACTACTAATGGCCTTTTAGAATGGCCATCTGTTTGATTAACTACAATGAGGTTTATCTTTGAAGACATGTAATTCACTCCTAGATCTAGATGGTAAAGGTCTAGGAAAGTGAATGAACTTAAAATACATCAAGTAGAATGTTATTTCCTACGAAAATTCTAGGAGGACCAAAGCAAAGGAACCTGAGGCACAACGTCTTGAAGGTTTTCCTTCTGTGGTGTTAGCTCTATTTCATCTCCTAAGTTTGCCTTACCCCTCCAACCACAGATCCTTGAAGGCTCACTCACTCCCACTGCCTTAGGTAGGAATTTTGTGTGTTGTGTGCTGTGCTATGTTGCTTAGTCGTGTCTGACTCTTTGTGACCCCATGAATTGTAGCCCTCCAGCCTCCTCTGTCTGTGGGGATTCTGCAGTGGGTTGCCATGCTCCCCTCCAGGGGATTTTCCCAACCCAGGGATTGAACCCAGGTCTCCCACATTGCAGATGGACTCTTTACCGTGTAAGCCACCAGGGATTATGTAGTTGCTCATAATCCCCTCCAAGAATCTGGAGGGAATTAGAATTTATATACTTCCATAGACATAAGGGAGAGGAGTAGTGTGAAGGGGCTTCCAGGTGGTTCAGATGGTAAGGTGTCTGCCTGCAATGCGGGAGACCGGGGTTCAATCTCTGGGTCAGGAAGATCACCTGGAGAAGGAAATCCACAGCAGTAATCTTGCCTGGAAAATTTCATGGATGGAGGAGCCTGGTAGGCTACAGTCCATGGGGTTGCAAAGAGTTGGATTTGACTGAGTGACTTCACTTTATAGACATAAGGTCTGGAGCAGCTCTATGCATGTTGAGCTCCTGAGAATCTCCTTAGGTCTGCAGTTGGGTTCCCTGGGATGAACACTGGGTTCTGTCTTAATGGCTAGTGGTCATTCCTTCCTTTTTTTGCACATTGACCCAGTTGTAGGGATTGGTCTTTTACCCTAGTCTCTACCTCTGAGACATTGTTAAAACTTTCAGTTCAGAGGTTTCTTTTTAGTTTGGCATTTTGGTTCCTCTCACCTGGGGTTGGCACCTTGCTCTACGTCCCAACAATGGATGCTTCTTCTTCTTCTTTTTTTTTTTAAACATTTTTCCCCTTTAAATCAAGTGTCTCCAGTGACACCACCTTCTATTTATCTTTGTTTTAAAATATTTTGGTATAAATAACCTTGTTTTGAGAAGCTAATGAAAACTCCAGATTCTCTTCCAGGAATAATGTATGTGTGTGTGTGTGTGTGTGTGTGTGTGTGTGTGTGTATAATTTCGTGTTCTATAGAAAAGTACACATAGCCATAGTTTTTTTTATTAAAGTTTCAAAAGATCTCTCTCTCTCTCTCTTTAGCCTCTAAGTCACTTCCCACTCTTGTGACCCTGTGGACTGTAGCCTGCCAGGCTCCTCTGTCCATGGGATTCACCAGGCAAGAATACTGGAGTGGGTTGCCATTTCAAAAGATAATAGCACTCTGAATTCCATGTATGAATCTCACAGAAGTCTGTGTGACTTGGGTCAATAAATCCTTAATTGATTCTCTTAATTTTCAGGTGAAAAATTGTGGCCCTCAGGAGGTCGGGGTAGGTCTTTATGGCTTCCCTAGGATGTTAAGAGTAGGCCTTTGCGTCAGTACTGGGTTATTGGTCAGCTGGCTGTTAAAGGAAGCAAAAGTCTGTAAATTTCCTTTTCAACACTAATGTTTCAATGCTCATTTTACTTACTTGATTACCCTTTCTCTCTTGCATCACTGGTTTTAAATTTTTACTTTTCTCTACATCTGTTCTATGTGCATTGCTTAGACTGATATTTATGTGACTTCTTTGCTCTAGTCTCTGTAGGCACTCCTGTTTGAAGCAAAAATTTCCTCCTTTCCTAAGTTATTGTGGACTAACAATAGACCCTCTAGATGGGAGTCAGTGTCCTTTTGACTCCCAGAATCTAATGTCGGGTATATTTATGTGGATTGTGCGTCTGTATTAGCCTGCTTGGGTTGTTGCAACAAAATATCATGGATTAAACAACAGAAACTTTTTTCCACTCAGTTTTGGAAGTTGGAAGTTCAAAGTCTGAGGGCTAGTGTGGTTGAGTCCTGGTGATTGGTGTTCTGTTCCTGATTTGCATCCAGCCATCTTCTCACTGTGTCCTCACATGGCATAAAGAGAGAGACAGATTTCTGGTGTCTCTTCTTATAAGGGAACTAATCCCGTCATGAAATTCCCAACCTTATGAACTCATCTAAATCAGATTATCTTCCAAAGATAATCAGTTCTTATCTCCAGCTACCATCAAGGGTATATCAAGGGTAGGGCTTCAATATGTGAATTTTAGGGGGACACACAATTCAATCTATAGTGGCATCTCTGAAAGAGGAATATGGTGAAAGCATTAGTGACCTACAAAGAAGAATGGCCTTCCAGCTGGGGCTTGTGGTCAGGTAAAAATCCCAGAATCTAAGAGAACAACAAAGAAAACAGAATTTCAAAGGGTAGGATTTTATTGGACACTCATCTGTTTAAAGAATAATTTTTAGCAGAATCAAAGTGGACAGATTAGGGACCTACCAGATAAAGACTGTTACTCTAGAAGGAAAAATGTATTTTATTTCAGTAAATTGGGATTTAGGGTGAAAGGTAGAAGAACAATTCCAAGCATTGCCCTTGGATTTACTCTTAACAACTTTCATATATACCATATAACAGTGTTAATTACATTTATCATGTTGTATGTTACATCTGTAGTGCTTATTTATCTTTTAAAAAGTTTTATTGGCATATAGTTGATTTACAATGTTGTGTCAGTTTCAAGTGTACAGCAAAGTGAATCAGTTATACATATACATTTATATACTCTTTTTTTAAAAGATTCTTTTCCCATATAGGCCATTAGTGAGTATTGAATAGAATTCCCTAGACCATACCAAAAGTTTCCTTAAATCAGGGAGTTTGACTTTGTGATAGACTGTCTCAGTCTCATCACTGGGAAGGAGTGGTTTAGAGCATGAACTTCAGTGTTGGTTACTGAATTTGGATCTACCATTCATGAGCTCTTGTGACCTCAGGCAAGTTACATGGACTTATCTAACTAAGACCTAGTTTTCTAACTTAGAGCTTGTGAAGATCAGTTAAGATAATGTAAAGAAAGAGCTGGGTTAGCTGGGAACCAGTGGCGAGTCCTGGAGAAGGAAATGGCAACCCACTCCAGTATTCTTGCCTAGAGAATCCTGTGGACAGAGGAGCCTGGTGGACTGCTGTCCATAGGGTCGCACAGAGTTGAACACAACTGAAGTGACTTAGTGTGCGAGTGTGCATTGGAGAAGGAAATGGCAGCCCACTCCAGTATTCTTGCCTGGAGAATCCCAGGGACAGAGGAGCCTGGTGGGTTGCCGTCTACGGCATTGCAGAGTCAGACACGACTGAAGCGACTTAGCATCAGCAGCAAAGAAAGAGCTGGATATAGGACTATGCACATTTTAAAGCTCTACAAATGAGAGGGGTTATCAGACTGATAATTCATCAGTACAATGATTGACCGTTAAATCTCTGTCAAGCCCACTTTTTTCCATAAATTGCAGTGTGGTAGCAGACTCTTCCTTTTGTCTTCCTAGTGGGTATCCATGGTTCTTGACTCTTTACTGACTCAGAATGCCAGGGAACAAAGGTAGACATGTGCAGCTTTCACCCTCTTTTCCTACGTTAAAAATCCCTGTAAGTTAAAAAACACCTGAAGTGAAATTCAAATGAGAAGCAGCAGAAGACAGTTACCTTCTTGGGGAGAACAATTAATTGATTTTGGCTAAATATGTTTTAACTAAACCTAAATTTACAGACCAAGGATTATTTAAGGCATAATCCTAAACTGATGCAAGATAGAATCAATTAATTAAATTTTATTTATTTAGCCTGTATAATATATATAATCTCAATGTAATTAGGGGTTTATTAGTAATCCTAAATAAGGTTCAGTTATTTGAGTTCTTTATCAAATCAGGGATTTCAGGCATAAATTGAAAAAATATTCCTCTGTATATTAATTATTAAGCATTTTATACCTGATGTAACAATATTTTGTCAAAAATTAAAATCCAAGATCTTGAAGGAAAACGTCCCTACCTCGCACCATGAAGAGAAGCCTGTGCTTTAAGTGGGATGTTTTGGTAAAAGTAGTAAAGTAAGTTTTTACTGAAAGGATGAAGTAGCTATGGCAGCCACTTCTAATAATGGGTATTATAACAGAATCTGGTATAGTAGCCAGACCACAAGAGAGGCAGAAATGTTTGATTGTGAATAAGGAAAGATAGTTCTGTTTCACTCAGTCCTGTTGCTATTACTTTCTCCCATGCAGATGTGCAGCCTCAGATCAAAATTCTACTTATATTATACTGTATATGGAATCTAATAAGATTCAGTAGCTCTATTATGCATTATTTTCTCAATATCTGTTAGCCACAGTTTCTGAACTTAACTTTAAAGCCTTCTCCCTTGCTATTAATGTCCTGTTCATTTGCAATTTTTTTTTTTGTAACCCAATAAAACCACCCTTTTGCAGCCCAAGTTTAAGTTATTTGTTTGCTTGCCTGGAGCTGACCGTGCACACAAGCTGAGTGGTCAACTAAAGTGTTAGGTTATTCTGGATTCTTGGTTCATAATAATCATCTAAAAACACTAGATGGCACAGGAGAGATATAAATGGATCATAGAGAGAGCCTAGTGCTCAAACTTTATGTGTTTCTAAAGAATTAAGAGCAACATTTTAAGATATTCTTGTATCACCTGTGTCACTTGCATATTCTTTTGTATCACCTTTCCTATTTCTGTTTCAAGCTTTATCGATGGGATTTTTCAGAACTAGGTGTTGTAAGATAAAATTTTCTTTTCTAGCTTGAAAGCAAACACTTAATAAATTTCTTGCTTTAGTTGTGCCCTTTTTATTCCCTTTCTTTAATTTATCATAAAACACTCACATACATGCTATATGTAGAGCAACAATATGTTCTATAGGTATTTATATGTATTTGTTTGTATATATGTATGACATCTTTATAATGAATTAATTAAACATGTGCTGTTCCAGGAAACTTAGAGGTAATGCACACCCTGGTATCTATACAAGTGCATGTGATTGTGTTTATTGTTTCAATCATGTGACTGAATAGAGCTGAATTACAAGAAATCCTTTCTAAGAGAAGATATCTAAACATATTAACCGGTGCCATTAATTTCTGTTTTTAATCAGCTTGCAGTGAGTACATGTATTCCAGGAAATTCCGTGTATATTATGTTTATTAAATAGGAGGTTAATTTATCATTTATTGTAATAGAAAAATGATAAGGTATGAATAGGAAAGTATGTTAAGAAAATATTGTATATTGAAACTCAAACCACTAATGATTGCAAAAAGAGTACTATTAACAATAATTATTAAAACTCTACTCATTCATAGGGAACATTGTTCATGTACAATCATGGGCTAATCCCATGGTTTGCCATTAAACAATTTAATGGCAAAATTAATGAAGTAAAACTATAAAAAGAAGCTTATAGCTGATCATGTTAAAAATATAATTGGATAGAGAAAACTGGCATGATTATGAAAGAATGAATAGATTCTCATTTTCTAAAAAATTAGACCTGGATTATTTTAGTTTTTTGGAAAGTTCTTTGGGTAACTAGTGATAACTTAAAACCAGTGGAAGCTGTTTCGACATGTTTGTTCCCCCATCTTTTCAATAGACTAACTGAGTTCACTGGCAAAATATTGTTTTCTTACCTGTAATATGGGGAAAATGACACCTACTTTTACAAGTTGTTTTGAGAATTACAGTTAATGCACATGCATGTATATAAATTTACTTAATCTCAGGTTTTACATTTTAACAACTTTATTGCTGAATTAAATAATTTAGAAAGAAATAATACTAATTAGAAACAAAATGACAATATCATTTCTAATCTAAATTTAAACAGAAGATATACAGAGTCCACGTATTTCTGAGGGTTGCCTATAAAGGAGTCATCCACAATTTAAACTTTTCTGTATTTTGTTTTGGAAGAAATGATTGTACAATGTATCATATAACCACATGCAGCACAGTTATCTTTTTATCTAAAAATGATAGCTTTTTAAAAGCTTTTCATTTTGTATTGAAATATTGCTGGTTAACAGTGTTGTGATAGTTTTAGGTGCACAGCACCTTTCACTTTCATCAAGAGACTCTTTAGTTCTTCTTCACTTTCTGCCGTAAGGTTGGTGTCATCTGCATATCTGAGGTTATAGATACTTCTGGCAATCTTGATTCTAGCTTGTGCTTCTTCTAGCCCAGCATTTCTCGTGATGTACTCAGCATGTATGTTAAATAAGCAGGCTGACAATATACAGCCTTGATGTACTCCTTTCCTATTTGGAACCAGTCTGCTGTTCCATGTCCAGTTCTAACTGTTGCTTTCTGACCTGCATACAGATTTTTCAAGAAGCAGGTCAGGTGGTCTGGTATTCTCATCTCTTTCAGAATTTCCCACAGTTTATTGTGATCCACACAGTCAAAGGCTTTGGCATAGTCAATAAAGCAGACATAGACGTTTTTCTGAAACCCTCTTGCTTTTTTGATGATCCATCGGATGTTGGCAATTTGATCTCTAGTTCCTCTGCCTTTTCTAAAACCAGCTTGAAAATCTGGAAGTTCACAGTTCACGTATTTCTGAAGCCTGGCTTGGAGAATTTTGAGTATTACTTTACTAGCATGTGAGATGAGTGCAATTATGCGGTAGTTTGAGCATTCTTTGGCATTGCCTTTCTTTGGGATAGGAATGAAAATTGATCTTTTCCAGTCCTGTGGCCACAGCTGAGTTTTCCAAATTTGCTGACATATTGAATGCAGCTCTTTCAAAGCATCATGTTTTAGGATTTGAAATAGCTCAATTGGGATTCCATCACCTCCAGTAGCTTTGTTCATAGTGATGCTTCCTAAGGCCGACTTGACTTCACATTCCAGGATGTCTGGCTCCAGGTGAGTGATCACACCATCATGATTCATTGGGTAGTGAAAATCTTTTTTGTATAGGTCTTCTGTGTATTCTTTGCCACCTCTTCTTAATATCTTCTGCTTCTGTTAGGTCCATACCATTTCTGTTCTTTAATGAGCCTGTCTTTGCATGAAATGTTCCCTTGGTATCTCTAATTTTCTTGAAAAGATCTCTAGTCTTTCCCATTCTATTGTTTTCCTCTATTTCTTTGCATTGATCCCTGAGGAAGGCTTATCTCTCCTTGCTATTCTTTGGAACTCTGCATTCAAATGGGTATATCTCTTCTTTTCTCCTTTGCTTTGCCTTCTCTTCTTTTCACAGCTATTTGTAAGGCCTCCTCAGACAGCCATTTTGCTTTTTTGCATTTCTTTTTCTTGGGAATGGTCTTGATTCCTGTCTCCTGTACAGTGTCACAAACCTCTGTCCATAGTTCATCAAGCACTCTGTCTATCAGATCTAGTCTGTTAAACCTATTTCTTACTTCTACTGTATAATCATAAGGGATTTGATTTAGGTCCTACCTGAATAGTTTAGCGGTTTCCCCCACTTTCTTCAATTTAAATCTGATTTTGGCAATAAGGAGTTTATGATCTGAGCCACAGTCAGCTCCCGGTCTTGTTTTTGTTGGCTGTATAGAGCTTCTCCATCTTTGGCTGCAAAGAATGTAATCAATCTGATTTTGATGTTGGCGATCTGGTGGTGTCTGTGGAATGTAAAGTTAGGAAGTCAGGAAGCACTGGGTATAACAGGGAAATTTGGCCTTGGAGTACAGAATGAAGCAGGCCAAAGGCTTATAGAGTTTTTCCAAGATAACTCACTGGTCATAGCAAACACTCTTCCTTTAGTCATACTTGAAATCAATTTTGAAGTGTAGATGGTGTTAAATTGGCTTCCCAGGTGGGTTGGTGGTAAAGAATCTGCCTGTCAATGCAAGAGCAGGAGATGTGGGTTCAGTCTCTGGGTCAGGCAGATTCCCTGGAGGAGGAAATGGCAACCCACTCCAGTATTCTGCCTGGAAAATTCCGTGGACAGAGGAGCCTTGCAGGGCTACAGTCCTACAGTCCATGGGGTTGCAAAGAGTCAGACATGACAGCACACACATGTAAACAGAGTTAAATAATGACTAGAAGCAAAGTTTTGTATATGTCACTTTTATGGAGCCAAATCCTTAAAGGACATGTATTAAATTAAGAGACTAATCAAACCTCTTTGTGAGCCTATGAGCTGGATGCTGAGCAGCAGGGAACCCACAAGTATTCTTTAATCTCTCTGGCTATATGATAATCACTCATCATACAGCCCTTTAATGTCATCTTAATATTAACCATTGCATTAAGTACCCTGGGGAGTCAGTGCCATTCCTTAAAGATTCTAATGGGAAAAATAGAAAAATGAACCATAATTCAGCAAGGTCAGAAATATGAAATCAGGGCCTCTGAATCAACTGGAAATGTAAGAGAAAACTTCCTGGAAAAGGTAAAATCTGGGCTAAACAATGAAATTAGAACAGATATAAGCAAGGTGAGAGTTGAGAGGAATGGATAGTCTGTATTATATTAGTATGTGAGTAGGGTGTAGGGAATATGACATATTTTACTTTCTTCAAGGAAATCCATGTATTAAATGAGAGGTATGATTGAAGAGTCAGATGGTCAGTTCATGAAATACCTCATATACACATTAAAGGGTTTGGAGTTTATCTACTAGAGTACTGATTAAATCATTATAATCTGAGGTATGACCTCATTTAATTTGAATTTGAGGTCACCGTGGTGGTGGGACAGAAAGAACCAGAGGGAAAGGTAAGTGTAGAAGCAGAATATTTAAAATACACAATCATTCAGATAATAAATGACAAAAACTGAAAACTAAGTTAATGATATTAAGAGTAAAAGGAGGCAGAACCAAAAAAATTCAGCAGATAAAATTAAGAGGAATTGTTTACTAACTATATGGGAGAAATAAGGAAAATACATTGTACTTAGGATGATTACTGTGCTTTCTATTTGGGATTAGAGAGCAGTGATTTCAATTTCAGAAATTGGAAACAGAAGGGAAGACACTGGGTTGAGAGTGGTAGAGGAGTCCAGGGGAATGGAGGTGCGGAGTTTAGTATTGCCGTACTGAATATGCGTTGCCAGTGAGTAAAGCATCTGATCAGTAGTTAGCATAGGTTTAGAACTATGGGCAGAAGTGGGCCTAGAGATAGAGATAGAGGAATTTTCAGGACACAGATGGTAAGGGATGAATTCATCTAAAGAATGTAGACGAAGACTTACAATGAGGGTAAATCATGGGCAGTGTGAATAGTTAAGGTCAATAGAGAAAGCAGAACCTCCAAAGTAAACTGAGGAGTGGAGTAGAAGATAGTATATATCCACGAAACCGTGGAGTGAGAGAACCTCAAAGAAGGAAGCCGTTGCAAGAGAGTGTAAGTAGAAGAATGCCCACTGATCCTTCTTAGAGAAATTTGAAAAAGAGATTGAGGTAGGGTTAGGAGTGGGAGGGGGCTTGGGGGCAAATTCGGAGAGAATTTTTCAATAGTTTTTATTTTGAGTACCTTTACTTGGCACTATTCCTTTTCTAGCTTCTGCATGCTCCATTTGTTAAAAACCTTAGAAAATGGGGTCAGAGACTATAGCTCTGAATAAGTTAAATAAAAAATATAGTGACATGAGGAGACAGAGAAAACCAAGAACAGACTGGACGTAATACTACATTCTGATAGAACAGTTGTTTTGTTTTCTTTTGAGTGTTTACTGAAACTAGTATCAGTTGCAAGGCTATTACCTAAATGGAAATCAGGTATTTGATAATCTGTCTAATAGTAGAGATAAGAGAAACAGAATGGTTAACTCTCAAGATGTCAGGTAAAAAGAATACATTTCTAGAGAATTAAAGAATAATACATTTTATTTTCCACAAGTTAAAACACTTCAGCTTAAGTAGTGTTGTGTGTATATATGTGGTGAGTTATAATCTGTATAGTGGGGGTGGAATATGGTTAGTTAAAATTAAAAACAACCAAGTATGGAATACATATGCTTGGTAGGGGGAAGATTTGTCAAGCTTTTGAAAGGCTCTAATCACATTCCCACACTTTGGAGGTGTCTAATCCAAGCTTTCAGCTCTCTTTATTCCAGACCAATACCAGATGGTGTGGTAATTAGTGCACTGGATAGAGAAATGTTTTGTCATTGGTAAAATTAGTCATGTTCAAGGTGATCTGTGATTGGCTACTTATTTTGAGCTGGGGCTCCTGCATGGATAGGATTTTAGAATATGGTCAACTTGATAGCCTAGTTCCCTTGAGAATGACCCCTTAGTATAGGATCCCAAACCCATATGATATGAGTGCCCTTATCTGAGTTTCTTGTTTGTTTTTGTTTTGTTTATTTTTGTTTTTTGTTTTTTGCCTGACTCCTACTGGGGTCACTGAATCCTGCCTCTAGGATATTGCTTTTCTGCCTTCCATTAAGGATACGATGAATACTTGAACGTATAGAGAGCTGGTACTTGATTGAGTCTATAGAACTAGTTGCATTAGTAATTTTTATGGCTTCCTACTGTCAAAAGTTTGTGCATCTGGCATGATTTTGTCTTCAGTATTCACTGATGGCATTATTATACTCAACATCAAGGCTGCAGGTAAGGAAATTTATTAAAGCTAGCAATATCTACCCAAAATAACCCAACAATTGTGAATTACCAAATTAGATTGGTTTGCAGCATCTGGTACTCATTCTTCTGAATGGGACAGTGTAAAATTTCTTATTCTGTACCTAGAAAATTTTGACAAATCAATGACTAAACTTGATTTCCTTATTTAATAGGTCAGAAAAAAATATTCACTCCAAGACTAACAATAGATAGTAGTTTATTAATACTATTCTTGAGACTAAGTAGTTAAAACCATTATCCCCATTTTTTGGATGAGAAAAGTGAGGCACAGTGAGGTTAAGTAGTTTGTATGTTCAAAGTCACACTTGTAACAATAGGCCTGAAATTGTAAGATTAGTCAGTGTGGTTCTAGAGACTATGCTCTTAAACATGACCTTCTATTAACTCACTAGTTTACGTGAAATAATTTATATGAATTTTCTTATTAGTATTTTCTTGGTTAGGTTTCACTGGAACTAGACAAGAGATTAAAGAACTTTCTTAAAGTTTCTGTCACTAGATAAACACTGAAATACTGGTCAAATGTGAATTGATTCTAGAATGATCCAAACTTGATGCATATTTATGCACTTATTTAGCTATAGTGAATCTGTATTTGTGAGTTTATTACAGTATTCATGTACAAAATGTAAGTCTAGCATTGGTTAATCAGATAAAGATGAAGAAAATAATACCCAAGTGAATACTTTTTATTAGTCTGTATTTTGCAACCTTATCATGTATGTGTTACATCCATGTTTTACTTTGGTTTTATTATTTTTAATAGATCCATTAAAACTTTATTTTTGAACACAGTCCTTACACAGTTGAAAAATTCTTCAAGAATTTCAATAAAATTTCCTCACTCAGCACTGATTTTTATTTCCAAAAAAATTTCCAGATCTATTAAGAAAAAAAAATCAGCCTACTTTTTAGTTTGAAAGTCCAATAAAGCAGTCCTGACTTTTCTACTAATTTCTGATCAGACCTTGAAAAGTATAATTGGAAACAAGGTTATTATTATTTTTTTCTGTTCAGTAAGTACCTTCACATACTAATTTTTACTGACTGAAGTATTTTCTTGGCTAGGTTTCACCAGAGCTAGGCAAGAGATTAAAGAGCTTTCTTTTTTCTTTTCTTTTGAAAATTCAATTTTTTTTTCCTGGGGTACATATCAGCTTTAGATAAGCCTTCTGAGATCCACAAAAGAAGTTAAAACATTGCTTCTCCGTTTTAGAGTTTCCATAAATGAAATGTGTTCAATTCATCTAATAGCATCTCAATAGAATGGCTGGGGGAATATGGAGGAGAAATGAGATTTCATCTGAGCTTTAGAGGCAGAAGGAGAGAATGTTTGTTCCATGTGTTCACTCTTTGGAAAGCAGAGGAAAGTCTGTTTGTCATTAATATTAACATGAATTAGTGTTGCTTACTTCCCATCGAAGCCTATGATATAAAGACAGGGTGGGCCAAAATTAGTCCCAAGAAAGATGGGTAAATATTCTAGAGGAGCTATAGACCTAGCATCTGAAAAATGTAAACAGGGATGAAACAGCAAAGCCTGTGGGAATGAGGGAGACATTTTTTCACCTCTGCCAATGTGCAGTTCAGTTGTGGTGCTTTCTATGCTGAGAAACACAGGGAAGGAAAATATTTAATAAGCAAAGAGGCTGGGTTTTCTGTGTTAATTGATTTGCTGTTATTTTAAAATAAGGCATGAAGTTCATGTTGTTTCTATTTATAAAGCAGGATTTTAAAATCAAGTTTTCTTTCTTATTCAGAAATTTGTTGTGTAAATTCCGTGTAACCATAGGAGAGCAGATATTCAACAAAGTAGTCATTTAAAGAACCCAAATCCGGGTAGTTTAAACAGTAACTTTAACCATATATGCTGTCATAATTATAGCTCACATATACAATTATAGTTACTATAGATTAGCTATTGTTTGTTATTTTATGAGTTATTTCATTAAATCAAAACAAATCTATTAATGTTTGTCTTTGTATTTGAGGAAATGGAAGGTAGCAGTGGTTACCTTTCTCAAGATCACATACCTAACTGATAGAGTCGGGACTTAACCAAGCACACATAATACCTCTTTCCATTTAACAGTGTTCTCTCTTTTTAAAAAAAAAAAATAATTTATTTATTTTAATTGGAGGCGAATTACAATATTGTAGTGTTTTTTGCCATACATTGACATGAATAAGCCGTGGGTATACATGTGTTCCCCATCCTGAACCCCCCTCCCACCTCCCTCCTGAACAAATGTTGGACAAATTTTACTGATCTTTTCCTTTGTTCTTCCAGAGGATTTAGAACAGATGACTCTATTTTAGCCCTTTAAGTAGCTGAGAAAGATTCAATGCTCTCAGCACTCCTGTTTGAAGCTGGTCACTTAATTTCTGTGGCCTGTGTAGCAAATATTATAGAAACAAGACTTATCAACTGTATTTAGTAAATAAATGTCATTGGAGGATTGCTGTAAATTCTTAAACCTAGTCATTTCAGGATTGAGTCATATTTTGTAACTATGTCTATTTAGCAGTAAAACTCTCAGCAGACTGTGAATGTGAACCATGTGAGTAATGTTTCAGTTCAGTTCAGTTCAGTCGCTCAGTTGAATCTGACTCTTTGTGACCCCATGGACTACAGCACGCCAGACCTCCCTGTCCATCACCAACTCCCAGAGTTTACTTAAACTCATGTCCATTGAGTCGGTGATGCCACCCAACCATCTCATCCTCTGTCGTCTCCTTCTCATCCCATCTTCAGTCTTTCCCAGAATCAGGGTCTTTTCCAGTTAGTCACTTCTTCACATCAGGTGGCCAAAGTATTGAAGTTTCAGATTCAGCATCAGTCCTTCCAATGCATATTCAGGGCTGATTTCATTTAGGATGGACTGGTTTCATCTCCTTGCAGTCCAAGGGACTCTCAAGAGTCTTCTCCAACACCACAGTTCAAAAACATCAATTCTTTCGTGCTCAGCTTTCTTTATAGTCCAACTCTCACATCCATACATGACTACTGGAAAAACCATGGCTTTGACTAGATGGACCTTTGTTGGCAAAGTAATGTCTCTGCTTTTTAATATGCTGTCTAGTATATTATTGGTCATATATTGGTCATAACTTTTCTTCCAAGAAGCAAGCATCTTTTAATTTCATGGCTGAAGTCACCATCTGCTGTGATTTTTGGAACCCCTCAAAATAAAGTCTGTCACTGTTTCCATTGCTTCCTCATCTATTTGCCATGAAGTGATGGGACCAGATGCCATGATCTTAGTTTTCTGAATGTTGAGCTTTAAGCCAACTTTTTCACTCTCCTCTTTCACTTTCATCAAGAGGCTTTTTAGTTCTTCTTGACTTTCTGCCATAAGGGTGGTGTCATCTGCATATCTGAGGTTACTGATATTTCTCCCTGCAATCTTGATTCCAGCTTGTGCTTCTTCTAGCCCAGAGTTTCTCATGATGTACTCTGCATATAAGTTAAATAAGCAGGGTGGCAGTATACAGCCTTGACGTACTCCTTTACCTATTTGGAACCAGTCTGCTGTTCCATGTCCAGTTCTAACTGTTGCTTCCTGACCTGCGTACAGATTTCTCAGGAGGTAGGTCAGGTGGTCTGGTATTCCCGTCTCTTTCAGAATTTTCCACAGTTTGTTGTGATCCACACAGTCATAGGCTTAGGTATAGTCAATGATGCAGAAGTAGATGTTTTTCTGGAACTCTCTTGCTGTTTAAAAAGGTTGGAGGAGGGAGGAGGGTTCTGGAGGGGGAGCATATGTATACCCATGGTGGATTCATGTCAATGTATGGCAAAACCAACACAATAAAGTAAAAAAAAAAAGGTTTCTTGAAAAGATCCAAGAGTTGAGGTGGACTGGTGGATGGAAGAAATGGATTATGAGTGTTCATAGGATATATTCTTGAGCTTTTTGAACCATTAATGGTTATAGCTACCTTTGTTCATAGCTCTTTATTTTGATTACTTCAAGTAGAGTAATCAAAAATACAGTAAAGAGAGAGGGGCAAAACCTCTTTTTAGGCTGGTATCAACTTTTTTATTTTGTCAAATAAAAAAGCAAAGATCTTTATGAGTTGAAGACAGTGAAGAATACTGACAATGTCTGACCTTAGCGAATTTTCAAAGTTACTATTAATTGTGTGTTTTCTCTTTATCAGAAGCTATGCTAGATATTTTATATATGTTAATATTTTAAATCTTTATAACATTGGGAAAAGGACAATATGTTTAATCCTTATTTTATAAAAGACATGCTGAAGCACGAAAACTTGCCCAGTGCTATAAGCTTGTTAAAAAGATCAGAGGCAATTGCGTTCACTGATAATGGCATACTTTTCTAATCTTTCCCCATGAAAATAGAGTTAACATTTGATGTTAACTCTCCTGCCCTTTGTCATAATATAGTTCAGAGGATTTGGACTGCCTGAATATTTTATAGAATACCTTATTATGTCTTATTGGTGCTACATTGATGGTATCATGGTGTTTGTATGAAATGAACTACTCAGAAAAGGCAAATACACTTGAAGGCTCTGTAGACAGAATGAAGGAGATGAACCCTATGAAGATTCAAGTACCCACCATATCAGTTCAAATTTTCTGGATTCTAACATGGGCATGCCGTGTGATATCACCTCCAAAGTAAAGGACAGACCATTTGCATCTTCTCTTATCTCCAGGAAAGAAGCACAGTGCTTGATAAACCCCTTTATCACTTTAGAATTTTTGTGGCAAGGAAACAATAGATAAAACTGGAATCATCACACTGGAAGAGGTAAATGACCCTGATCATCAGGAAGAGATAGGGCTGCTGCTAGACAACATGGGCAGAGAATAATACATTTGATATTTAGGACTTGATATATCCATCTGGACATCTCTTGGTGCCCCCATACCCCTCAGCCATAGCCTGAGAAGAGCACAGTAGCTAGAAATTCAGACTCACAGAGATGAAGGTCTGGGTCATTCTGTCAGGTAATCTGCCTAGTCTGTGCTTCAAGTATCTCATTGGAAATGGCCAGGGGTAAATGGAGGAAAAACGTGATTTCATTGTGCATTTTAGAGACAAGAGAAGAGAATTTTATTCTATGTATTCACTCTTTGGAAAGCAGAGGGTTGTTCATCTGTCATTAGAGTTAGCATGAATTAGAGCTGCTAGGCCAGGACAGAGGGGAATTTATAAGGGCAGTTGGAAGGGGAATGCTGATTAACTGTTACAGCCTCAAGAGTTGCACCAGTGGGGCTGTAGTTCCTTTCATTAGCACTTCTCTTGTTAAGTTTTCCCAGAAAACAAGGCCAGTCAGAACATGGTGAAAACTCTTCAGGTGGGGTGAATTTGCTTTGAGGAGGAGTCCATCTGAGTGGTGCAAGGAGTGGATTCTGGAGTTCTCCATGCAGATTCCCAAACTGATGGTGTGCAGCTTTGTCCCTCACTCAGATTTTAACTTAGCCCAGAGAACTGCCTAGTCCAAAGCAGCTGCACAATTTAGTTTGGTTCTGTTTCACAATGTTTAGGGCCTCAGCTAGGGGCACTAGCAGACTAGGAATTAGGCTATGGCTGGGATTTGTGAACATCTGGAGGCTTCTGCTCTCATGTCTGGGAGTCGATGCTGGTAGTAGGCCATGGCCTTATTTGGACTATCAGCTGGAACATCTACACTGTGGCCTCTTCTTATGATATATCATTCTAGTCTGGACCTCACAGCATGGTAGGTGGGTTTCAAGAGCTACCAGCCCAGGAGAGAATGAGGCAGAAGTGCTTGGCATTTTATGGTTCTAGTTTTAGAAGTCACATACCATCAATTTGGTTACACTCTAGTGGTCAGTGAGTCACTAAGATTTACTCTGCTTCAAAGGAGAGGAAATATAGACCCCCTCAATTGATGGAAGTAATGCCAATTTGCCATTTTAAGAGGACCATGGAGGATGTGAGATACTGATGTAACCATCTTTGGAAAATACAATCTGCCACATCAAGGGAGAGTGACCAACTTCTTCTCTTTCCTGTGCATTCTACTTTTTCCAGCACATCATTGATGCATTAATTTTCTTAAAACAGTATCTTGAACAAAGCAGTTCCTTGACGAAAATAAAAATAAAAACCAAAACAGTGCATAAAACTTTCAGAGTCTGCTAATTCCTTATTGAATGAAGTTCTAGTTTCTTAAATTAGCATTTAAGAGCTTTCAAAATTCAGATAAAATCTCTTTTTGCCCCTTATCCTGTTATTTTCAGGTACATACTGTAGCTGATGACCAATTTACATAATTTACCAATGCCATGATGTGTTCTGAGCTTTTTACTTTTGTCCCTTTGCACATACTTTTCTCTGTCCTCAGAATTCCACTATAGAGGTGCTCTCAACATTTGCCTAATAAAATACTACTCATCTTTTAAGGCCTTTCCTCATGCCCAGACCAGAAGTGCTTGCTCCTTTCTACTTTCAAGTAATAGTCATGTGTCATATATCACACTGTGCTAAACTACATGTTACTTTGGAAAGAGGCATTGCTTTATTATGATTTGGCCTGTGAGTTAGTGCTATTCCCATAGCAAAAAGGATGTCCTCCCTTTGCAAAATTTAGAGAGAGATCATACCTTTCTCTGATCTTATTGCTTCTGAACTAGTTATT
Source organism: Antilocapra americana (assembly GCA_007570785.1). Classification (NCBI taxonomy): domain Eukaryota; kingdom Metazoa; phylum Chordata; class Mammalia; order Artiodactyla; family Antilocapridae; genus Antilocapra; species Antilocapra americana. Next base: position 4,195,174 of record ML663008.1, on the reverse strand, counting down.
TATCATAGCAGAAATTCACCTAAAAAACCTGAGTACTTCATGTTTCTTTATTACCACCAGATTTGAAAACATTCTGGGAGCTAACTCACCTCTTACTAGGTTTCTAAAGCACCCAGAGTGTTAATGCAAAGACACACAGGGGTTTAATTATGTTGATGAGCCACAGAATGTGTTGGAGTGGATTAAAGTCAGTTGGAATAAGTGACACATTAATACCTCAGGAAATTTTTTCAATTTTCATAAAAAATTATATATATATATCTTCATATATATGTGTGTGTGTGTATATATATATATCTTCATATATATATATGCACTCCTCTGGGGGCTTGGATGGTAAAGAATCTGCCTGCCATACAGGAAGTCCAGGTCTGATCCCTGGGTCATGAAGATGCCATGGAGAAGGGAATGGCTACCCACTCCAGTTTTCTTGCCTGAAATATCCCATGGACAGAGGAGCCTGGTGGGCTACAAGTCCATGGGATTATAATGAGTCTGACATGACTGAGTGACTAACACTTTCCCTTTCATATATATACACACATATGCTTGTGTATATAAATCTTTCTAAAAAAATTTTTTTTGAGGAACATGACTTTAAAGTTTACTTTAGGATATTTGCACCTTTAATTCTTTTGCTATGCTTTGTGACTCTGTAAGAGTCTAAAATAAGGTAGAGTTCCCTATGGACCCCTGTGAGATTATGGGCCAAAGATGCTTCCAAGAATTACATATAAGAAGGCAGTCCTGTTCCAGTGTGGTTCTGCCTCTGCTACTTTGCCTAAGGAAGGACTTGACCCTATAGGCCCAATGAGTCTTTGTCCCAGGATATTTGAAGTCAGAACTGAAACAGAGTCTTGCTTGGGTACCTTATTGTAGGTAAATTAAACACTCAGGATCTATTATTAACTTTTTTTCCCTACCATATAGAAGTGAAAGGAGCCTGGTTCTTACCAGGGAAAAAAATGAAACCAAGGGAAGAAAAAGATAGTCCTAAGAGCACTTGAATCCTTGGATCTAGCTGCTTCTAAGTCCACATTCTTGACCTTAGGTTCTCTGTGACATTCCATATTCATTATAAACATTCTCCCGTTTCTCAATATAGTTCTTTTTTTTCCTTCTTATAACCAAAAACATTCCAATTAAAATGCCATAGAGCTTTTTGTTTTCTCCCTCAAAGCCTTTTAAGGGATTAATGTTACATAAAACTCATTTTGGATAATGCTAGTTGTAAAATGATGAAAATAAAACAAAAGGGGCAGCTTCTCCAAAGATCAGCCTAAGACAGATTGGACTAAATCTGGTTCCTTTAGCACATTATCGGAGAAGGCAATGGCACCCCACTCCAGTACTCTTGCCTGGAAACTCCCCTGGACAGAGGAGCCTGGTAGGCTGCAGTCCGTGGGGTCGCAGAGAGTTGGACACGACTGAGTGACTTCACTTTGACTTTAATGCATTGGAGAAGGAAATGGCAACCCACTTCAGTGTTCTTGCCTGGAGAATCCCAGGGATGGAAGAGCCTGGTGGGCTGCCGTCTATGAGGTTGCACAGAGTTGGACGTGACTGACGCGACTTAGCAGCAGCAGCAGCAGCACATTATTGGTTTTATAATTATGTGTACATATTTTAAATGTAATAATAAATTTTTGGAGCTGCAGTGGTCCTTAGGAAAAAATATTGTTGAATTTTAAAATTTTACCTGTAAAGAAATGAAGAACCAAAGAAGGTCAATGTTTAGCCCGAGATCACACAGACAGATGACAGTGATCTCAACCATACATTTTCTAAATATTGCAGTCCATAATAGCTTGTTACTGGGGACTCTCCCTATGCAAAGACACTTCAGATTCAGCAGAATCTCCAGATTCTGCTTATTTGCAGGAAGTGATGTGTGCAACCTCTTGGGTGTTTCTCAGAGGCCCACTACTTTCCCTGAACTTATTTTCTTTTTTACACTCGTTGAATCATGGTGACAACTTGAGCAGTCACTATAGACACATAGATGGAAAGCACAAGTTAAGATAAGTGGAGCTACCCCAGTGGCAGAGTCCCTGGGCAGCCTCATGGAGCAGAGCCCATCACCTGTTCTGGAATTTTACTTAAGAGAGAAGTCAACCTTTGCTTTGTCTGAGCTCTTATACTTTGGCTTTCTTTGTTACAGCTGCTTGTTTTATACCTGAGCTAATATCCCCCCAAAATAAACCTTTGTAAGCATTGTAAGAAACTGGTAAACAGTGTAGGCAATGGGTATACAGTGTGTGTGTGTGCTCAGTCACTCAGTCGTGTTCGACTGTTTGTGACCCCAGGGACTAGTCTACCAGGCTCTTCTGTCCATGAAGTTTCTCAGGCAAGAATACAGGAGCAGGTTGCCATTTTCTTCTCCAGAGGATCTTCCCAACCCAGGGATTGGCAAGTGGTTTCTTTACCACTACTGCTACCTCAGAACCCTGAGTACACAGTAGCTTTTATTATTTTAATTTTTAATAACTTTTGTTATTTTCATTTTTTTGCTGAACATATCTGGCCTCTTTTGTAGTTGACACTTCAGATACTGTTATTGGTTCCTGAATTCATCTCTGTTTTCCTCAGTAACTCATTGGATCCCTGCTAGTAACTATGGACCAAAGCACCCCACTCTACGCCAATCTTTGGTTTGGGAAACCTGGTCTGAGTCAGAGTTCTGGGCTTCTAATTGTCCAGGAATTAAGGTTATGGATTCATAGAGCTAATAGCATAATCCACATTTCATTATATTTTGCTCTCAGAAGTTCATTCATTTTGAAGACTAATGCATTGTGCCGGTTATTTTGTGTTCATCTTTCAATTATTATGGCATATGTTCTCACTTTTTAGTCTAGCAGAGACCTTGTGATATGGAGAAATCTCAGAGAAGTGAGAAAGTGATCTACCTGCTTAATTCTCTATCAGCTGCTGAGATGGACACCAATTAGTGCTCAAATGAGCAGTGATTTTCTGTCTGGGATAATGCCCAGAAGGTTATGATCCAAGATGATCTATTTAGGCTCCTGAGCTATCACTTGGGGGTGTCACTTTTTTTTACTAATGCCACTTTCAAAATATGCAGATATCCTATCCCTGCCAACAAATCAGATTTCAAAAGGAAAGCAGAGTGAAGGTAAAAAAAGAAAATGAGGGAACGGTATAACTGTATATACCATACTGAAGTTAGGTCATATTTTACTTTTTAATTTTTAAATGGGATCCAAAGTGCCTTTGTACTGACATATGAAACCATCAGTTCTTTTATGATTTTAATGAATATCACACAGTGGTAATGATCAGAAAAACAAAGACACCTTCAGAAAAAAGGCCTATTAACTTTAATACAGGGAACGCAGGCTTTGCTTGAAAACTCTGTGGTTAGAGAACGATTACTAGGGAAATGCCGCCCAGTCTTGAGCCAGTGCAGATCCGGACAGGGATGTATAAAGACATTATTAATTTGGATGAAAGTTTTGTTTTTGCCAATATATCTTTTATTTGGCTACAGATAAGAGGATGTTCAGAACTTTTCAAAAGACCTTTAGTATGCTATTTATTAGAGAAACATTCATTTAATCAAATAACACTCACTTTATAGAGGAAGAAATATTCCTCAGCTTTGAGGGCCATAGGTCATACGCTGGAGTATGGCTTTGGTCACTGACAGTGCTGACATGATGGAGATTTTTTTCTCCTTCCCTTATGAGGATTCCTTTCTGTAACCTCTGGCTGCATTAGAAACTTCACTGCTTAACAGAAACAGTTGCTCTTTGTTCTCATGGCCAAATGAAAGCTCTTGTTTTCCAGTCCAGTTCTGCTGGCAGGTTAGATGCAATCAGGAGTGTCATCAAGGGGAGATGAGAATATGCAGAATACAACCACTTGTTGTTTTTCAAGGCAAAATGCCCACTTTTTTGGTTAAGTCAAAGCTAAGCATATGTGAGAGGAAAGAAGGCTAAACTGTGGCTCTTTCAATGTGATGGTTAATGCTTTGCACAAATTCAAAGTGATGGTTGAGAGTGTCAACATTTCTGACCATTTCCCTAAGACAGATACTTAGGCAGACAGTTATTTTTACATGTCTCAGAAACTCTGAGATCAAATATGCTGCATTAAATAATCCATAATGCCAACACCTTAGCTCTTGTTCAGTAATCTTTTACATGGTGTCTTTAGTAGAAATCTCATAATAAAATGATCTGGGGGAAGAAAAAATGACTAAAAGTATGTAGGGGAATCTCATTTATTTCAGGTTTAGGGTTTTTTAGCTAGGTTGCTATCACACTGTGCTGGGTCTTCACCTCGCCACAAACTCTTCATTTTTCATCGTATTGATGATTCATTTGCTGAGACAGCTCTTTGATTCTTTGGTCGTTGTATATGAATTATATCTGTAAAGTGCAGTGATGCCTACTTTCCTGTGATAGGTAAAGGTCAGGATATTGAAAAGATTCACCTTTGTGATTGTAATTCTAATATTATATAAAAGCTAAAATGTAACTCAGAAAAGTATCATCATAGCCAAGAAGTATTGTTAGAAACTGTATGACTAGTGTTTTCAGAGACATGTGAATGGTGCAAATACAGACAGAGGAAGCAGAGGCTAAAGTCAGTTGGAATTCCAGAACGCAACTTGTCCTGGGAGTCATTAGAGAGAAGGGCAGGTCATTGAAGAATCTTGGAAGAGGAACTTTGAAGAAAAAGAAGATGAGCATTATTGTTAAATGTAGCAGTGTTGGATGATTGAGAAGAGACCATTATGAGTTTAAGAGAGAATGGAGTCTCAGGGGAATTATTAGGCTAAAGAATATTCTCAAGCAGCAAAATTTCAAAAACATTGATTTAGCCATCTGGGGTTTTAAAAAAAGGAACATTTTTTCCTATGTTTTGAAAGGAAAGATTTGACTTTTAATGAGAAGTCTGCATTTCATCTTAAAGGAAGAACACATCTTAAGCTTAATTATTCTCCACAGGAAAATCCTGTGTGTATGTGTGTGTTTTGTATGCTTGGTATATATTAAACATATTTTTCAGCAAAGTTTTATCTGGTGCAATGCACATATATATGAGTAGACAATGTATATATGTTCAGAGATTTTTTTTTAGCTCTTAGTTCATGATTATAGCAAATAATATTGACTTGGACAGAATAAAAAATTCTGGTTGTATCCAAGATGCTTATTTGAAGGCACTGATTCATGACATGTATTGTGGAGTCAGTTTTGCCAGATCTGCTAGTGATGATAAAGGAAGTAAAACTTTTGTTAGGAAAATAATAGCCTTGGGAATCAGATAAATGTGCCTATCATGATATTTTATCTGTTTATTCAGTGATACTTATTGGTAGGTTTGTTATAAGGATTAATTGAAATAAAACATATGAAAGTACTTTTAGGATTAGAGTCTATGCAAATGAATGGCACATGTAAATTTTGTACATAAGGATATTATGATATGTCAAAATCTCTGGGAAAGCATGTATATGATATTTATACAAAACTTCAAGTTGAGGACTGGAAAAATGTGTTCCAGGCTCTGGCAGATGTTCTCCGATCAAATGATGTTTTTGTGAAAATTTATGTAAAATGTTCAGCTGATGGAGGATTAAACATGAAAGGACAGTATAATGGGTTTGCTTTTGGTTAAAAAGAACCATTTATTCAAGTTTGTGTGTTATTTTAGTCATGTGTTTTAGATCTAGTAATGGATGTAATGGGAGTTTCAGATGAGGCTTCTAAACTATTTATATTTTGAATTTTTATACTGGATTCCATTAGGATTTAAGACATTTTACAATAAAATCACAAACAGTAAATGGTAAACTACAAATAAGAAATTGAAAAAGTATATACCCAAGGAAAAAAAGGAAATAAAAAGTAGAAACCAAAGGAGAAAAATAGAATGGATGCAGTAAGGACTTAGAAAGTTCTTATCGTTATGCCACAAATATTGTGCAGTTTTTTCAACTGAAAAATAAATATAATAAATGATTTTTATAGAAAATGTTAAAGCACAAAAATCCATAAAAAAGAAATGAATATCTCCTATAATTTATCTCCCCATAAGTAACTATTAACATTTTGATAAGCATCATTCCAGCAATTTTTCTCTGTATTAATATAAGCCTACTTTTTATATAGGTTTGGGTTTTTATTTCACATATTGCTCTCTTTGTACTGCAATATATCTGATCATTTTTCATGCCTTTGAAAATTCTTTCAAGAAATTATTTTTACTTTGTAACTAGGTATGGGTAACCATAAATTACTCAACCAATATCCTAATATTAGACATATACATTTTCTCTAAGTATTGCTATGATAAATGATTGCCCTAAGCATATTTGTGTATTAATATTTGTATGAATCTTTAATAATTTATTGGGAAACATTTCTAGAAGACAGTAGAAATTTTGATTTTTTTAAAGGTCATAGCCAATATTTAGGATCTGAGGTTCAATTGCATGTTGTTTTTTTTAATAATTTGACTGAGCTGGATCTTTGTTGCAGCATGCAGGATCTAGTTCCCTGTGTGTGCATAATCAATCCCTAAGTCATGTCTACCTTTTTGTGACTCCATGGACTGTAGCCTGCCAGGATGCTCTGCCTGTGGGATTTTTCCAGGCAAAAATACTGGACCCCACTCCCTGACCCAAGGGATTAAACCTGGGCCTCCTGCATTGGGAGCATGGAGTCTAAACTACTGGACCACCAGGGAATGGCTTATCTACATCATGTCTCTGTGACTTTAAGTAAGTTGTTTAACATTTTTGTGGTTCAGTTTATTGATCTGAAAATAAGGATTATAATAATACCTTCCTCTTAGGTTTGCTATGAGAATTTCATTTGATATTTTAGTACTAAATACTATTTGTGACATCTAATGAATGTTAACAGTTATTCTTTATTGTATTTCTTAATTACCTTCAGAAATGTTGTGTCAGTTTAAAACTTTTATCATTTCTTTTGCTGAACACATTTTAAAAATTCTTCACATGGTATTTTATAATTCTTAATACAGTAAAGATGCTAATTGTTTGCCCTATATGTTTTATATATTATTATACTTCGTTTGCATTTTAAGTTTTATACTTACATACTTTTTGAGTCATATATAACTTATACTTTATATTTTTAAGTCTGTTTTACACAAAGAAAGATGAATGATTGGCTACAAATACTTCAGAATCCAGCAGTGCATGATGAGGTTGACATTCCTTTGTGAAACTCATTCTCTTAGGCAAGGTTCTGTGTGAATTTATTTGTCATTGAGATGGAGAAATAGATTTCATTAAGAACTGTGAGCATAGTGAAAGAGTAATTAGGTAACACTGGATTCAGATTACACAGTAACCTCTTTATCAAAGCCAGTGAAAGTGAAAGTCTCTCAGTTGTGTCTGACTCTTTGTGACCCCATGGCCTATACAGTCCATGAAATTTTCCAGTCCAGAATCCTGGAATGGGTAGCCTTTCCCTTCTCCAGGGGATCTTCCCAACCCAGGGATGGAGCCCAGGTCTCCTGCATTGCTGGCAGGTTCTTTACCAACTGAGCTATGCCAGAAGTTGCCTAAAGCTGTATTAGTTCACCCATTCTCCTGTACTGTCATTGAGTCCACCCTGGGAGAGAAATTGAATGTTTTTCTATTGATATTTATTTATTTGCCATTTTAATTAATTAATTTATTTTTTGTTGTTATTTTATTTATTTATTTTACATTATTGTGTTGGTTTTGCCATACATTGACATGAATCCGCCATGGGTATACATGTGTTCCCCTTCCAGAACCCCCCTCCTACCTCCCTCCAATTCCATCCCTCTGGCTCATCCTGGTATACCAGCCCTGAGCACCCTGTATCAAGCGTCAAACCTGGGTTGGCGATTGATTTCACATATGATAATTTACATCTTTCAATGCTGTTCTCCCATATCATCCCACCCTTGCCCTCTCCCATAGAGTCCAAAAGACTGTTCTATACATCTGCGTCTATTTTGCTGTCTCGCATACAGGGTTATCATTACCATCTTTCTAAATTCCATAAATATGCATTAGTATACTGTATTGTTGTTTTTCCTTCTGGCTTACTTCACTCTGTATAGTAGGCTCCAGTTTCGTCCACCTCAGTAGAACTGATTCAAATGTATTCTTTTTAATGTCTGAGTAATATTCCATTGTGTATATGTACCACAGCTTTCTTGTCCATTCGTCAGTTGATGGACATCTAGGTTGCTTCCATGTCCTGGCTAAATAGAAAGCCCATAGATAAGTCCACGCACCTACAGACACCTCATCTTTGACAAAGGAGGCAAGAATATACAATGGAGAAAAGACAACGTCTTTAATAAGTGGTGCTGGAAAAACTGAACAGCCACTTGTAAAAGAATGAAACTAGAACACTTTCTAACACCATACACAAAAATAAACTCAAAATGGATCAAAGATCTAAA
>ML663008.1:4097343-4186326 GCA_007570785.1 Antilocapra americana | reverse complement strand
ATTATCCAGAGTGAAGTAAGCCAGAAGCAAAAACAACAATACAGTATGTTAACACATATATATGGAATTTAGAAAGACAGTAATGAGAACCCAACATGGGAGACAACAAAAGGAACGCAGATGTATAGAATAGACTTGTGGACTTTGTGGATGAGGGTAAGGGTGGGATGAGATGGGAGAAGGGCATTGAAGCATGTTAATTGCCATGTGTCTAATCAATCGCCAGCCCAGGATTGATGCTCGGGACTGGTGCAGCGAGATTTCCCGGGGGGGAGGGAGGAGGGAGGGGGGACCCGGAGGGGAAGCATATGTAAACGCATGGTGATATCATGACAATGTATGGCAAAAACAATAATAAAAAAAAAAAAAAAAGCTTCTGCACAACAAAGGAAACTAAAAACAAGGTAAAAAGGTAGCCTTCAGAATGGGAGAAAATAATAGCAAACAAAGCAACGGACAGACAATTCTATTGATATTTAAACTTGTCTGTACTGTAGGTTCTTTGCTAGAAAAGAAGAGAGGAGCAATGTCTTGGGATTGTTGAAAACCTAACCTTAATCAGCTTTGTAATCTTTTCTTGGAATTTATTCAATTCTTTTTATAGACAAACTTATTTTATCAACAAAAAAGTCTGAAATTAATTTGTTGATAACAAAAAGATACATCTTAAAATATTTACAATATTTTGATGATATAAATATTTATGATAGTTCAATAATATAACTATTTATAATATTTTTTATTGTATTGAAATTTGAAAACCACACAATTAATTTTATTATTGTCTGAAATGTTTTTAGAAGGATTTCTACCCTCATACATAGACTGAAAGATAGGAGTGTTCTCTTTCTTGATGATTAACTCCCTCACCCCCAACTCCACCTCTCTACCCCCACTCTGTGCTGTGAGGCATATGGGGATCTTAGTTCCCCGACCAGGGATTGAACTAGTGCTCCTTACAGTGGACGTTCCAGGTTCTAACCCCTGGATGGCCATTGAATCCTCAGACAGTTTATTTTAAAAGGGGATTTTATGACATTACTCTTATTTTTTGCAGGTTTTTTCCAAAGAAGGAAATTATAGTGCTGGTATAAAGATTAAAAATGTGAATTCTAACTTAGAGTTGTCCAAAAACTACAGTAAGGAGCTCTAGACCTTGAATAGAAGTGTGTGTGTGTGTGTGTGTGTGTGTGTGTGTGTGTGTGTGTGTGTGTGTGTGTGTGTTGTATATTGGGTGGGAATATAGTTGGGGAATATGTTTGATAGTACTTTTAAGTTCTCTTCCACTGTTAACATTTGAATTCTAGGATACCCATTTTTTTGCACAGTGAATTTATTCAAGGCATTATATGGAATTAAACTGCTAAGTTTATTATTTTTAAGCCATATGGCTGGCTCCAATCACTTAACCACTTGGAAATGTTTCCCTATTTCAATAAAAAGAGATTGCTTGGTCAATCTGTGTCATAGGATTGTTGGAAATAGAAAAGTTCGTGCATGTGAAACTTCAAAAAATGATAAAGTTCATTTTTGTTATCATCACTATATTTGTACTTAAAACACAAACATACATATTAACATATATTTAAAACAGTTGCCTTGGGCTTCTCTGGGGACTCATTGATGAAAAATCTGCCTGCCATGTGGAAGACGTGAGTTTGTTCCCTCATCCAGAAAGATTCCATATGCAGTGGAGCAAGTAAGCCCATGGGACACAGCTGTTGAGCTTGTGCTCTAGAGCTTGGGAGCCACAATTACTGAATCCACTTGCCGCAGCTGCTGAAGCCCATGTGGCCTAGAACCTGTGCTCTGCAACAGGAGAGGCCACCGCAGTGAGAGGCCCGTGCACTGTGACTGGAGAGTAGCCTCCACTTTCCATAACCAGAGAAAAGCCCATGCAGCAAGGAAAACGTAGCACAGCAACCCCCCACCCCAAACAACAACAACATCAAAAGTTGCTCCATAGTATAAAATCCTCATTTTCTGCAGCTTGATTTATGTTAATCTGTGCCTAGAGGTTATACAGGCTGACAAAACTTCAGTGTGTACTCACTTGTAAGGACTAATCCTGAGTAAACCTGTTCCTCACTGCCTAATAGTTTTCTAAACAAATTGTTGAGCTCCTGTCAGCTGGACTGACTGACAGTCATTGGAATCTTCTAATATCATTAATTATGTGTTCAAAAAAATAGCATTTGGCACCTTAAGAACTGCTAATTATGCCCAGATCCTAATCTTAATTTCTCAGTTTATTATAATTTCTTCATATGTCCTAATTCTCTGAGTAAATGGCTTATCTTCCAGTATTGCCTCTTAACAGATGTTCTCTCTAAACAGATGTTGTTACTTCAAGAGAAGAAATGATAATCAGCTTAATTATGTGGAAAGCTTTAGAGGGTAGTATCATGTCTTTCTGTCCAGATCTGCCTTTTCATTACTCCCAGTGAAAAGCAAAACAGACAAAAAATAGAGGTAGCTCTTTCTTCTTTTATCTATTTATTCCTCTTTCTCTTCATCCTCCCCTCCCTCTATACCCTTCTTCTTTCCTTCTAAGACATATTTTTTTCTAGTTTAAGCTAGTAGAAGAATTCAATTCTTAATTGAAAATCTGATTTTAAAGTTGGAAAGTTGTACTGAAATATTCTCCTCTTCAAATGTATACAGTTAGTGATAAAAATAAAATAATAGTAAATAATAAAATACAATAATTCAGAATTGAGTTTATAGCTTCCTTTTGCTTCCATAATTTCTGTGGGATTAGAACTCCATGATTGGTCGTAGAAATTAAGAAATTTGCTATGAATTATGAGAATTTCTAAATTTATATCAGCTTTATGTAATGTCATAGGATGAAACAACTAATCCAGAGAACTGTCTAAAGCAACCTCCTCATTTCATTGATAGGAAAACCTAAAGTTCTGAGAGATCCAGTGATTTAATTATGGATACAAACTAGTTGTTGACAGATCTATAGAGCAAACATAGTTATGTTTCCCAGTTGTTTAAAATTTTTACTTAGAAACTGGTGAATTAAAAAAAAAATTCATTTAGCATGATACTATCATTCCCCAGTCCATTGTTGTTTAGTCACCAAGTTTTGTCCAACTCTTTGCGACCCCATGCACTGTAGCCCACCAGGATCCTCTGTCCATGGGATTTCCCAGGCAAGAACACTGAAGTGGGCTGCTATTTCTTTCTCCATCCTCAGTCCCTAGAAAGGCATTTAAATGTGGTGTATTTTTATTAAATATTTGTCTTTAAACAGATACCTTTTTGTTTTACTAACTGCTTTCTCGTTGAGAAGGCACTGTTGTACCAAAGTTAGCAGTGAGAATTTAGTTACCATAACTGTCTGGGTTCAAATTTTGCCTCCTGCATTCAATATCTATGTGCTCTTGGGCAAATGGCGTAAATTCTCTGTGCTTCCATTTCCTAAACCTCCCTAAAATGAGGGTAACAATAAGATTTGCCTTAGATTTCCATGAAGAATAAGTTAAAATACTTGAAACAATGCTAGGCTAACACATAGTAAATATTAAAAAAATATGAAATATTATTCTTGCTTTATGAACTAATAAAACACATTTTCTAGGAATGAAGGTATAACTTTCCTTTAATGAATGTGTTATGTAAGAATCTAAACATAAACATATAATGGAGGTTATGAGGATGGGATAGAGTGGTATGAATTGCTTATTTGTTTTACAAATAAAACTTTATTGACAAAACTATTGAAATTCTGTTTCATTGAGTTGGAGAGTCTCTTTGATTGCACTGTCCAGTTTTTTAATAACATAACCCATGATCTAAAAGTGAGTTTAGAATTTCAACTCTCTGCTTTCATCTCCCAGAAATATTACATATACCTCACTTTATAGAAAAATTGGTATAACAAACTGTTGAATCAATGACTAATTATATATTTTGAATACAAACCACTTATCAGTCTATTTGCAAATGTTTTATTTCACTCAATAGATTTTCCTTTAGTTTTATTGATAGTTACCTCTGCTGTGCAAAAGCTTAATTAGGTCCCATTTAAAAATTTTTGTTTTTATTTCCCTTCCTTTAAGAGGCAGACCAAAAAGAATATTGCTACAATTTATATCAAAGTGTATGCCTTAGTTAACAAGAAACTGCCAAATTGTTTCTCAGCATGACTGTACCATTTGCACTCAGCAGCATAGTGTATACAAGTTCCATTTGCTCCATATTCACACCAGCACTCAGTCTTCTAACTTCCTTTTATGTTTCCTTTTAGGAATTTTATGGTTTCTGATATGCATGCCTATGTGCTCACTTGTTTCTGACTCTTTGCAACCCTATGGACTATAGCCTACCAGGCTCTGCTTCCATGGAATTCTTCAAGCAAGAATACTTGAGTAGGTTATCATGCCCATCTCCAGGGGATCTTCCTGACCCAGGGCTCGAACCCATATTTCTTGCATCCTTGTAATGGCAGGCAGGTTGTTTACCACCAGTGCCACCTGGGAAGCCTGGTTTCTGGTATATTTAGGTCTTTAATCTGTTTTGAGTTTATTTTTATATATGGTGTTAGAGAATGTTTTAATTTCATTCTTCTGCATGTATATTTCCAGTTTTCCCAGCACCACTCATTGAAGAGACTCTTTTCTCCATTGTATATTCTTGCCTCCTTTGTTATAGATTAGTTGACCACTTGCTGTGCTTAGTCTCAGTTGTGTCCGACTCTTTTTGACCCTGTGGACTGTAGCCCGCCAGGCTCCTCTGTCCATGGGGATTCTCCAGGCAAGAATACTGGAGTGGGTTGCCATGCCCTCCTCTTCCAGGGGATCTTCCCAACCTAGGGGTTGAACCCAGGTATCCCGCGTTGCAGGCAGATTCTTTACCATCTGAGCCACCAGGGAAGCCCATCAGTATGTGTATTATTTCTGAACTGTCTGCTTTTAGTATATCCGTTTATGTATCTGTTTTTGTAACAGCACTGTAATGTTTTGGTGACTACACCTTTGTAGTGAAGTCTGAAGTCAGGGAGTATAATTCCTCTAGCTCTGTTCTTTCTCAAGATTGTTTGACTATTCAGGGTCTTTGTGTTTCCATGCAAAATTTAAAAATATTCTAATTCTGTGAAAAATGTCCTTGGCATTTTTTATAGAGTTTTTTTTTTAAGTCTTTCTTGAATTTGTGACAATATTACTTCTGTTTTATGTTTTGCTTTTTTGGCCCAAGGCATTTGGGCTCTTACCTCTCCAACCAGAGGTTGAACCTACACTCCCTGCATTGGGAGGTGAAGGCTTAACCACTGGACCACCAGAGAAGTCCCATCCTTGATATTTTGATAAAGATTGCGTTGGATCTGTAGATTGCTTTGGGTAGTAGTGTAGTCATTGTAACAACATTAATTCTTCTAGTCCGTGAGCAGGGTATATCATTCCATATGTTTGTGTTGTCTTCAATTTATTTCATCAGTGAAAGTACCTATAAGTAAGGAGAAAGTGAGTGAGATAAATGTAATGTAACTTTGGATTGGATGCACCCTATTGCTAGGATATTTGCAGCTCCTATCAGTTTCTTAAGAGGACATGTAGAATTTTAAAGAAAAATATTGATGTTTCTGTAAAATTAATCAGACTGTTATTAAGGGAGATGTGAAAAATTCAATCTTCATCATTGTCTTATAAGCATTTTCTCCAATTGGTAGACAAAACGTTAGGTATTTTGCTTTAAAGTCAACACTCCAAAGTGTGAAAGTAAGATATTATGAATCAATATTCATAATAGCAATGGACTAATGAGTTTTATGTCTTTCTCATATTTTACAGTTTTTAATCATTAAAAATTTTAATCGTATTAAAAAAATTTTAATCCTTTTTAAGTCATATTTATTGAGGCATAAATTTCATATCATAAAACTGCACCTCTTTAAGTAAGTGTGCAGTTTGATGAGTGGTGAGTAATCTGCCAGAAACTGTGGCTTACTCTCACTTCGCAGCAACAGTTGATCTTGTGTCCTTAAAATTTTGCATTTTCCAGAATATTTTATAATTTCCAGAATATTATATAAATTAAATCATACAGTATGTAGCTTTAGAAATCTGGGTACTTTCACTTAGCCTAATATATTTGAGATTCAACCATGTTATTGTATGCATCAGTAGTCTGTTTCTTTGTTTTTGCTGTGTAGTATTTTATTTCATGAATTAACCATGGTTTGTTCATTCACCAGTTACAGGCCTTTGGACTGTGATCAGTGTTTTGCTGATTATGAACAATCATTTATGAATATTTATGTGTACATATACATTTTCATTTATATATGTTTTTGTTTTTCCTGGGTAAATACCTAAGAGTGGGGTCATTAAGAAGAAACTGCCAAGTTGTTTCGCAGCATGACTGTACCATTTGCACTCTTATCAGCAATATAGTGCATACAACTTCCAGTTGCTCTACATCCACATCGGCATTTAGTCTTCTCAGGTTTTTAAAAAACTATTCTAGTAGAAATGTAGTGGTGACTCACTGTGGTTTGAATTTGCATTTCCCTAAAGACTAATGATGTTGAGCTCCATTTTTTGTATCTTCTTTGGTGATTCTTTGCAAAACTTGTTTTCCTATTAGTATATATATTTTTTTCTTGGTGATAAGTTATAGGAGGTTTTTATATATTCAAGATTTAAGTATTTTTATGAAATATGGATATTACAAATATTTTCTCCCTGTCGGTTATGCTTTAATTTTTAAATTAGTTTTTTTTGATACATGAATATATTTATTTTTTGAAGTTTAAAATATTAACTTGTTAATTTTAATATTGAGAGAAAAGGCATACAGAAATGAGAGCATTTTGTGGGGATGAAATTATTATATTTGAAAATGTAGCCAAAAGAGGAAAGATAAATAACAAAAATAAGTTCAATGGTAGACTTCCTAATAGTTCATCAATAAATCACAACTCACAACTTATTTACCAACATTTTGTTTTAACTAGTATGCTAGTTATTCCTGCAAACTCAGGAGCTGGCCATTTTAAGTAGCCTCTATTCAATCTAAATATAAAATGGCATGAATTGCCAAGAAGAAATCCAATCCCACCAAGAATTTCTGATGTTTATGAGCTTTGCTAAAATGTCTGAAGGCAAAAGGATTGCTCACAACCATAGTACACTGATAAATCCATGTGAATCTTTCTGTTCTATGAAGTTTCTTGGTCAAATTGAACCTGACAGTCACTTCCCAAATGCACTAAACTATGCCCCCCAAAAAACTCCGTGTTGAAGATGAACTTCCAGTTCCTCAGAATGTGACTTCATATGGAGAAAAGGTTTTAAAAGAGGCAGTTAAGGTTAAATGAGATCATTTGTTGTTGGTTAGTTGCTAAGTTGTAATCCAAATTACTTTTGAAGAGCATAAGCTTATAATTTTTTTGAGGTCTAACTTATCAGCTTTTTATGGTTCATGTTTTTTAAAAAATACTTTTAATCTTTGCTTTTAGGTGTATACTTAATTTGGGATCAATTTTTGAATGAAGTGTACGATAAACTTCAAGAGTTACTTTTTCCCCTTTGGCATATAAATGTCCAATTGTTGCAGCATTGTTTTTGGAAAGATTATTCTTTCCTCATTGAATTATCTTTGTACCTTTGGTCAAAAATAATGTGACCATATCTGTGTGGGTCTATATCTGATCTCTTCATTCCATTTTGTTCATCTGCATGTCTAATTTTTATGGTGTATCATATTACTTTGATGCCAATGCTTTAGCCAATATTTTTTATTAAAGTATTAAAATTAGGTAGTGTGGATCGTCCAACTTTGATTTTTGTCTTCAAAATTTTTGACTATGCTAAGTCCTTTGCTATTCTGTAACATGTTTAGAATCAACTTGTAAATTTCTGTTAAAATACCTGTTGCAGTTTGTTTCTTAATATGATAACATCTATAGATCAGCTCAATCCCTCATTCAGGAAGATCCCCGGGAGAAGGAAATGGCAACCCACTCCAGTATTCTTGCCTGGGAAATGTCATGGACAGAGGAGCCTAGTGGGCCACAGTCCATGGGGCTGCAAAGAGTTGGACACAAATGACTGAGGGCTTCCCAGGTGGTGCTCGTGGTAAAGAACTCACCTGCCAAGGCATGAGACTTATGAAATGCTGGTTCGATCCCTAGGTCAGGAAGATCCCTTGGGGAATGGCATGGCCACCCACTCCAATATTCTTGCCTGGAGAATGCTATGGATAGAGAATCCTGTCAGGCTACAGTCCATAGGGTTGCAAAGAGTCAGACATGACTGAAGTGACTTAGCATGCACACACAAAATGACTAAACAACAACAAACAGATCAGTTTGGAGAAAACTGATGTCTTAAAAACAGAGTCTTTCCAGAATGCATGCACTATGTCTCCCCATTCATTTGGGAATTTTTTGTTAGTATTCAGCATATAAATCTTTGCACTTAGTTTTTAGATTCACCTCTAAATATTTCACATAAATTACATCTGTTCTGTTTAGTACCTGATGATTTTAGAGTGTGGTGGTCATTGGTTATGACCTAGTTCTCCTTTTATTGACCTTTTGTTAAGTTTGTCCTTCACTGCTCTCTTGAAGATGTAACACATTTTGGCCAGTATGACATTTCTAAGCAGAAGTCTTTGCAACCTTATGGGCAATTCACCCCTTCCTGTTGCCCCTCACCATGGAAGAGTTGTAGGAAGAATGGTGTATCTTTATGATGTATGCATGTCAGGGGGATTGGAATGTAGGGTATGCTGAATGTGAGGAAGCCTAGAAAAGCAGTGATCAAGATTATAGAGACATTTAGTACCATTTCAAAGCAAGGGTGCAACTTCTGAAGATTTGTAAGCAGGGAAATACTCAGCTATTGCCCATAGCTGAGCTACAGAATGACAAATCTAGGACAGGAAGGATTAGATTGAAAAGGGAGAGATACTAATGACAGCTGTTTAGGAAGCTATTCCTCTAGTCTCTTGGTGAAGAGGGTCATCTGTGTTTGTATCGATAATAGAGCAAATGGAAAGGATAAAAGAAAATGAAATACTGGTAGAGAGGGGAAACAAAAATTGATATCTGATTGAATGTAGTAAATTGAGAAGAGGGATACTCTTTCAGGGAAAAAGTTCTGTGGCCATATTGTAGAGGATTTTTCTTTTTAGGGCACTATTTTGCAAATATACATGTTTCTGTGTCAGTATATAGGGAGCTATTGTGGGGCATTCTCCTTATCAAGGTTTTCATTTTTGCTGAGATATGAAATGGGGTTCCTACTGTCTCCCTGTCATGGGATGAGGAGAAAGAGACACAGTGGCAGAGAGAGATTCTTCTAAATTCTGACTCAATGAGAAATAGCTTCCTACTTATGACTAAAGACAATGAAGGTGCTTCATATATCCTGGTTTTTTCTTGGCACTTGAAGTACTCTGTGCACAGTCATAAACTGGCTGTCCTTAGCGTATTTCTAGCTTTGATTCTAGGACCTCTTATGAGACTGAGTTCCATTTTTCTTACTTTTAAAATTGGGAGTGTGGTTTTCAACATCTGCATCAGCTTACAAACATGAGAGACGAAGTGTGGACCTAACTGTGTTTATTCTCACTGGAGAATAAAGTTTGGTGCTTTTCCAACTTTACTTGCTCATGTGGGAGACAAACATACTTTCATCAGTTTTAAGTGTCCTCCCTCTCCTCTGTTCTGTCCAGACTCTATACAGCTTGAAGCTGGACTGCCTGTGAGAATGCCTGTGACCTGCTGCCAGTTTTCTGAGTTTTGGTTTTACTGTTTAATACATGGAATTTTCTCCTTTGATTTTGGAATTGTAGTACTCTAGTAATGCCTCAGAACACAGCTTTCTTGCAGCATATCCATTTTGCCTATTAGGCCCCCGTGCTTTGACATATATTCATGCACGATGAAGTAGTTGCATGTATCTTGTATTACCTTTCTGTTAGCCTGGAAAGCACACACATTAGAGAAAAACATCCTCACTGTAAGCTCTATAGTTGTCAATTTTGTCAGCATTGTATGCCTTAAGGACTGATCTTACCACAACCAGTATGCTGCTTAGATTTTGCCTGGGAAGCCATGTCTTCTTTACTTTTTAAAATGAAGTAGTATATCTGTGTGCATGCTAAGTCACTTCAGTTGTGTCTGACTCTTTGGGACCCCATGAACTGTAGCCCACCAGGCTGCTCTGTCCATGGGATTCTCCAGGCAAGAATACTGGAGTGGGCTGCCATTTCCTTCTGTAAGGGAATCTTCCCGACCCAGGGATCAAACCCTCATCGCTTACGTCTTATGCATTGGCAGGCGAGTTCTTTACCCATTAGCACCACCTGAGAAGGGCAGTAAAAAAATGTGATTAGTCAGTAATCTAAACACACCTATTAGATAAGGATCTATACACCAGAGTCTAAGGCAGTCATGAAGCTAAGTCTAATTGCTTCTCTTTACTGTTGAAGAATGTATAAAGAATGACTTTGGAAGTAACCTAGCTAGGAACCAGAAGCTTCAAATAATCATTAGAATAATTGTCATCAAAACAAACGTAGGCAGTCTCCCAAAACTGACAATCCAGCAATTCCAAACAGAGTATGAAAAGGATCTACCATATCTCCAGGCCTGTCTGCAAATCCTCCTGTTTCTTCATCTTGACATGCTAAGATAAAACTGTGGAGTTTTTCTTTATCAATCCAGCGAAGCCTTCCAATTATCTTTAGGGAAGCCAACACCCACCATGAATAGCATACATCTGGTAACTTCTCTGGCCTTGCATTGAGTCTGCCTGATGGAAGCTGTCGTTCACAAAGCCACCAACTGAGTAAATCAGAATTTACGTGGTGCAACTGACTAGTAATAGCCAAGAATCCTGTGCAACAATAGATCTGCCCAGCATGGGATTCAGAACCTGGTCTGCAACCAAATACACCATCAAAGTTCATACATGATAAAACAAATTGGATTGCCTTTTCCACAGTAATAGCATCCAACTTCCCCAATAGTGCCAAAGTTGCCACCACAGAAAAAGAGAATCTTGTATCATTTTCTCCCCAAATATCTCCAGCAAAAGAACCATCTTATTTCTGTAGATTCTGAACATATTCCACAACTTTATTTATGTCAATAACATTAATACTATCATAGAGAGTAAGTATCTGAACAGCACTAAGAGTATACAAAAGATGAGGATCATGTCCAATACTAGCACTTATTCCACCACACTCGTGTTGACAAGACTTAATAAATGTTAGAATTTCTTCTCTGTTCATGCGATGTAGTTGTCCCATGAGATCCATTACAGTCAAAGCCCCAATAGATGCCACTCATTCTCAAATATTCAGACATGCAATATTCGTAGTCATCTTTCTTTGAGCCATAGAATACAATATAATCTGCATGCTTCTCCAGTAACAGCGTCAGGTGCATCTGACTTAATGATAACATCCTTCTTCAGTGTACCCATGACTGAGAGTGAAAAGAGCTCAAGAAGCAATTTGAATACACAGAAAAATAATGGATTGAAAAGACGAGTTTTCAGAAAGAACTGTAATACACCACCATTTCATCTTCCATGAAGGATAATAAAGAGATGTTTAAAAAATTAGAATTTGAAATTAGAATTTCTGGACACTTGGCAGTTGAATAAAATTTGCTGATTATAGATTCCTCTATCACTGTCATAATCAGTGGTTAAGTTGGATGGCCGTAGACATAGCCTTAACACTTGCAAAGATATAAATACTTTTAAAGCTTGGCATTTTCTAATAGGTCTGATAGACAGAGGAAAATATGTTTGTGGGTCTGAACTTACAAGTCACTTAACTTTTATGAGGGAGTAACTTTGGTGCCGGGAGGATCGGGTTCACATTTTCCTTTCTTTTTCCTGTGCTGTATGTCAACACAGAGGGTGCAATTCCCCACTCCATTAGACATGGTCCCTTCCCAGTGGGTTTAACACCAAAAATAAATGGGTTTCCAATCAGACTGGTGTTGTTCATTCACAAAAGGAAAATAATTTCTAATCGGAGCATATGTCTGTGCAAACTCATACTGCTGATATGTACAGAAAAAGAGGTTTAGTTCACACATGTTTTTTATTGCCACACAGGGATACAAATGAGAAAATTAGGCTATAAGACTTGATTAAAGTTTCAGTATATGAGCATTTAAAAAAAAATGTTCATGGAACAGCATTCTGACATTTTTCCCCTGGCTTTGCTATCCTGTTGGGTAGCAACAAGCCCCTCTATAGCAAGCAAGCTTGATGCTATTAGTGCCAAAATCTCTTCCCACGTGGTATAGATCTGTCTCATTTCTCTGAAATGTGCGCTTTTGCATGCTGAAATCCTTCCTATGTTCCCTCTGAAGAAATCATCTCTAAATTGAAACCCTCTGTAGATGGAATCCATACATTGTTTTACTATTTGGGGAGGAAGGAGTGCTCTTCTTTGGGTACCGAATGGTAATAGATTTTGTGGGTATGACAGCAATATGGCCAGATTCTCTGTGAAAAGAATTGCTTTCCTGCTGTTATTTGAAAGAAAAACAGCCCTTGTTATTGAAGGAATTGCTTCTTTTCATAAAAAATTCTGATGTATCTAATTGACTCTGAAGATATTCCCTTTCTATCTGTGCTGAGATTCTGCCACTGGCCTGAGGTTTGAAACTGCAGATGTCCACTATCAGACCAGAAGCATTATTTTACAAGTAGCTTCGTACTTTTTAGCATCAAAACTGAAGATATGACCACTAAAATCTCTTCTTTGTGTAATAGCTTAAAAGTGGAGAGGCATTTCTGGCTAAGATGGGATTCTACATTTTGAACATTTTTTAAGGGAGGATGAGAAGCAGATTGTCATTGATTATTCATAGTATGTTCTTAGAGAGGAGTTTAATAAGCACAGTGTTCTAGAAAACACAGCTTTGGAAGGGTCAAATTGCCTGGCCACATGTTATGTATTAAGGAGAATTAATACGATCAGAGATAATTTCTGCTATGGTGTTACTGCTGCTTATTAGTGCAGGAGCTGGAGGGTACGTGAACTAAATGTTCCTTAGTTCACAGGGTGGTGCATGATGCATTTTCTTGGCTCTCCCGACAAAGCCATAAATTGATTGAATGAACTGAAAAAGAAATCCAAAAGAACTTTCAGAGGGCAAGTACTCATTGGGGGCTATTCTTGACCAAATGGCTACTTGGCTGTGTTATCTGAACAACATCATATAATCTCTAATTGCTCCAGTTACTTCATAGGTCAAGTAAAGCTCTGTCTGTGTCTATCTGGCCCCATGACAACTATTTGAAATCAAAGCATTGTGTCTTAAAATCAGCTGAACTGATTTTGTTTTTCCCTTGAGTTGACAGTTTTGTTTGGGTGTTGTATAGACAAAGCCTCAATAATCAGCAGTAAAACCTCATCCATTTAAACTCTACTGATTTCATAATTTGTTTTCGTTTGACCTGGGTGGATCTAAAGTTTATCTGAATACAATCTGTTAAAGACAATTAATAAAACGAATATACTAATAGTATAAACTAAACGAGACTGCAGAGGAGATTGGATCAAGATGGAAAAACGAACACATGCTCCTATTTTCCCTTCCATCTCAAACCATTAAACAGAGAAACTATTTAGATATTTAAAAATAATAAGTCTATAATAACATTATAAAATAGAGAATGACTATAATTAAACATATGAAATCAGTTGACTAAGGAAACTATAGCAGTTCAAGTACACAAGAGGGCAGGGCAAAATTTATGTGGAGGAGTCTAGGTAACTTCTTCACTTTAAGAACATTGGATTTCAGAGATGTCTCTGAGAAAAATCGAAGCAGTTAGCTGAGTGTAAAACTGACATAGGCTGGTGAATTGCTCCACAACGAGTCCAGAGTTCCAAGCCTGATATTTTTTTCTTGGCATAGTGAGTATGAGGATTTGAATCAGAGCCAGAGGAGGGCTGGCTCTCGATGGTTTCTGATACTCGGGTAGAATAGAAAGTCTGTTCTCCTGTAAAATGATTTGTTAGTACTCCTTGGTTAGGTTGTTTATCCTAGTCCTTTCTCATAGTGGAAAAACCACAGTAAATATGCAATCATAAGCCTGTTGCTGAAAGTCATCAGGCATTAGTGACAATGAACTGAATGAATATAACACCTGCAAAAAGCAAGCCAATGAATCACACAGGTAAAGGCTTTGAAATAAGTGTAAATAATATTCCCAGTGGGATAAGAGACCATATCTCATCCATGAAACAAGACATCTTGGTGATAAAAAACAATATAGTTGAAAAATAATTGAATTAATTTAATAGCAGATCTAAATAACACAGGCATGAATTAACTGCAAGATTAAGCAAAAATGATTCTATATTTTATTATTTATATGCAAAATAACAAATGAGTGGATCTATGAAAGAAAAGTTGAAATAAGCTGAAGTTTAAATGTCAGTTATCGATGTGTCTGAGAATGAAAAATAATCAAAGCAATGATAGAAAAATATTTCCAGAGATCAAGATAGACATGAGCCTTCAGATGGCCTGTGAATGCTGAGCTAGATGAGTGAAAAAAGAGCCACACGCAAATAGATACATTGTGGTGAAAGTTCAAAACTAAGGAAAAAAATATATTTTTAAAGATTCAGAGAGTAATTCAGAATGATTCTAATGAGAAATGGAAGTCAGATTAACAGTAGATTTCTCATTGTCCACACTGGAGAATAGAAGGAAGTGAAGGAATATCTTTATTTTAGATCCATAATTCTGTATATCCTTAAACTAATTTACATTTTACAGGGACAGGAATTTGAAATTTATATAATGTTTCAAGGTTTACAAAGGCTCAAAATGTTTATCACAGAAGCAATCTATAAGAAGTACTAAAGAGGTTTTTTGAAGTGAGGTGAAAGAAAAGAAATTAAGAAAAATATGAAATAGAAGAAATAATGATGAAAAAATAATAAATTGATTATATAATTTTAAAATTATAGTTGTATTTACTTAAGCAAGAATTTATTTGACATATACTGTTTTCACGAACTGTTTTGGGAGTTATTCATTGATAGAATGTTTGAACATTCATGTTACAGATATAAGGCAAAATATTGGAAGACTGATCATAATATGTTTATCTCTCAAGTCAAGGAAAGGAATGAAATGAGAAAACTTAATCAATTCTACAATAGCAAGAAAGGTACTTGAGAAGCAATCAGAGGCATGGTTTTAATAAAAAAAATAAAACAAGATATAGGAAACAAGACCAAAATATTAAAGATAAAGTCATAATCACAATAAAGTTACAATCATATTAAAACATTACATTCTCCCACTAAAAGATTAGGATTCACATTAGTTTTATAAAAGAATGATTGGATTATTTGATATATATGACTTAAGCTTTATTACCTTCTTTTGAGTTCCTCAGCTGTTTCCTTCCCTCTGAATACACCACTCATGTCTATATGAAATCACAGACACTGCCTTTGTGGAGTCTAGAGAGAGTCATATCTCAAAAAGGATTTTGCCAGATAGAGTTGAGTATAGTCTGATATGTAAATATCAACAGACCAAAAAAGATTTTTTAGGAAGCTACAAAGTATCATCAACATGGATTAAAAGAGAGAGTGACAGTTTAATACTTAAAAAGATCTTTTGATCCTCTGTGTTGTGTGTGGGTATTAGTTATTCAGTCGTGCCTAACTCATTGACCCCGTGGACTGAAACTCACCAAGCTCCTCTGTCCATGGGATTTTCCAGGCAAGGATCCTGGAGTGGTTTGCCATTTCCTATTCCAGGGGTACTTCCTGACCCAGGTATTGAACGTGGGTCTCCTGCACTGTGGGTGGATTCTTTACCAACTGAGCTACCAGGAATCATGGTCAGTCACTAATTCGTGTCTGACGCTTTGAGACCCATGGACTGCAGCACGCCAGGCTTCCCTGTACATCACCAACTCTTGGGGCTTGCACAAACTCATGTCCATTGAGTCAGTTATGCCATCCAACCATCTCATCCTCTGTCATCCCCTTCTCCTCCTGTCTTCAATATTTCACAGCATCAGGGTCTTTTCCAGTGAGTTGACTGGTCACATCAGGTGACCAAAGTATTGGAACTTCAGCATCAGTCCTTCCAATGAATATTTAATGAATATTAATTTCCTTTAGTTTTGACTGGATTGATTTTTATGTGCAGGGAATTCTCAAGAGTCTTCTTCAGCAACACAGTTTGAAAGCATCAATTCTTCAGTGAACAATGTTTTTTTATGGTCCAGCTCTCACATCAGTCCATGACTACTGCTGGGAAAACCATAGCCTCAACTATACAGACCTTTGCCTGCAAAGTGATGTCTTTGCTTTTTAATATGCTGTCTTGGTTTGTCATAGCTTTTCATCCAAGAAACAAGTCAATTAATTTCACGACTATAGTCACTGTCTGCAGTGGTTTTGGAGCCCAAGAAAGTAAAATCTGTCACTGTTTCCACTTTTTACTTTCTATTTGCCATGAAGTGATGGGACCATTTTCCATGATCTTAGTTTTTTGAGTGCTGAGTTTTAAGCCAGCTTTTTCACTCTTCTCTTTCACCTTCATCAAGAGGCTCTTTAGTTCCTCTTTACTTTCTGCCATTACAGTGGTATTATCTGTATATCTGAGGTTGTTGATATTTTCCCCAGCAATCTTGATTCTAGCTTGTGATTCATCCAGCCCAGCATTTTGCATGATGTGCTCCGTATGTAAGTTAAATGAACAGGGCAACAATATACAGCTTTGTCATACTCCTTTCCCAATTTCGAATCAGTTTGTTTCATGTCTGATTCTGACTGTTGCTTATTGACCCACATGTTGGTTTCTCAGGAGACAGGTCAGGTGGTCTGGTATTTTCAGACCACCATATCACAGTTTGTTGTGATCCACAGTCAAAGGCTTTAGGACAGTCAGTGAAGTAGATTTCTGTAATTCTGTTGCTTTCTCTATGATCCAATGAATGTTGGCAATTTGAACTATGGTTCTTCTGCATTTTTAAACCCATCTTGCACATCTGGAAGTTCTCAGTTCACATACTGTTGAAGCCTGGCTTGAAGGATTTTGAGCCTAATCTTACTGTTCTGCAAAATGAATGCAACTGTCCAGTGGTTTGAGCTTTCTTTGGTATTGCCCTTCTTTGAATAGGGATGAAAACTGACTTTTTCCAGTCTTGTGGCCACAGCTGAGTTTTCCAAACTTCCTGATATATTGAGTGCAACACTTGAACAGCATCATCTTTTAGAATTTGAAATAGTTCAGCTGGAATTCTGTCACCTTCAATAGCTTTGTTTATAGTAATGCTTCCTAAAGCCCACCTGATTCATGCTCCAGGGTGTCTGGCTCTCATGAGTGACCATGCTATTGTGGTTATTCCAATCATTAAGACGATTTTTTATAGTAGTTCTGTGTATTATTGCCACGTCTACTTAATGTCCTCTGCCTCTATTAGGTCCTTACCTTTTCTCTCCATTATTGTGCCCATCCTTGCATGAAGTGTTGATATCTCCAATTTTAAGGTGGCCAAAGTATTGGAGTTTCAGCTTCAGCGTCAGTCCTTCCAGTGAATATTCAGGACTGGTTTCACTTAGGGTGGACTGGTTGGATCTTGTTGCAGTCCAAGGGACTCTCAAGAGTCTTCTCCAACACCACAGTTCAAAAGCATCAATTCCTTAGCTCTCAGCTTTCTTTATAGTCTAACTTTCACACCCATACATGACTACTGGAAAAACTATAGCTTTGACCAGATGGAACTTTGTTGGTAAAGGAATGTCTATGCTTTTTAATATGCTGTCAAGGTTGCTCATAGCTCTTCTTCCAAGAAGCAAGCATCTTTTAATTTTCATGGCTACAGTCACCAACTGCAGTGATTTTGGAGTCCCCCAAAATGAAGTCTCCATTGTTTCCCCATCTATTTGCTATGAAGTGATGGGATTGGATGCCTTGATCTTAGTTTTCTGAATGTTGAGTTTTAAGTCAACTTTTTCATACTTCTCTTTCACTTTCATCAGAGGCTCTTTAGTTCTTTGCTTTCTGCCATAAGGGTAGTGTCATCTGCGTATCTGAGGTTATTGATATTTCTCCTGGCAATCTTGATTCCAGCTTGTGCTTCAGCCAGCTTGGCATTTTTACATGATGTAATGTGCGTATAAGTTAAATAAGCAGGGTGGCGATATACAGCCATGATGTACTCCTTTCCCTATTTGGAACCAGTCTGTTGTTCCCTGTCCAGTTTGAACTGTTGCTTCCTGACCTGCTTATAGATTTCTCAAGAGGCAGGTTAGGTGTTCTGGCATCCTCATCTCGTTAAGAATTTTCCACAGTTTATTGTGATTCACACAGTTAAAATCTTGGTCCTAGTCTATAAAGCAGAAGTCAGTGTTCTTAGGCTACTCTTGTGCTTTTTTGATGATCCACCGGATGTTGGCAATTTGATCTCTGGTTTCTCTGCCTTTTCTAAATCCAGCTTAAATATCTGTACATTCATGGTTCACGTACTGTTGAAGCCTGGCTTGGAGAATTTTGAGCATTACTGTGCTAGCATGTGAGATGAGTATAATTGTGCAGTAGTTTGAAAATTCTCTGATATTGCCTTTCTTTGGGATTAAAATGAAAACTGACCTTTTCCAGTCCTGTGGCTACTGCTGAGTTCTCCAAATTTGCTGGCATATGGAGTGAAGCACTTTAACATCATCATCTTTTAGGATTTGAATGAGCTCAACTGGAATTCCATCATCTCTACTAGCCATGTTCGTAGTGATGCTTCCTAAGGCCCACTTGACTTCACATGGATGTCTGGCTCTAGGTGAGTAATCACACCATTGTGGTTATCTGGGTCATAAAGATCTTTTTTGTATTGTTCTGTGTAGTCTTGCCACCTCTTCTTAATATCTTCTGCTTCTGTTAGATCTCTACCATCTCTGTCCTTTATTTTGCCCATCTTGCATGAAATATTCCCTTGGTATCTGTAACTTTCTTGAAGAGATCCCTAGTCTTTCCCATTCTATTGTTTTCCTCTATTTCTTTTCATTGATCACTGAGGAAGGCTTTCTTATCTCTCTGTGCTATTCTTTGGAACTCTTCATTCAAATGTGTTTATCTTTCCTTTTCTCCTTTGCCTTTAGCCTCTCTTCTTTTATCAGCTATTTGTGAACCATTTTAGTTCAGTGATTTTTAAAATGTCTGTGTTCACTTTTTCCATCTCCTTCTTGACTTCATCCAAGTTACCTTGATTCATGGGCCCAACATTCCTGGTTCCTATGCAATATTGTTCTTTACCACGTTGGACTTTAGTTTCAATGCCAGACACATCCACAGCTGAGTGTTGTTTCCATTTTGTCCCAGCCTCTTCATTCCTTCTGAAGCTATTAGTAATTACTGTCCACTCTATTCCAGTAACAGGTCAGATACCTTCTGACCTGCAGGCCTCATTCTGATGTCATATCTTTTGTCTTTTCACAGTATTCATGTTAGTGAGGTTCTCACGGCAAGAATACTGGCGTGGTTTGCCATTCCCTTCTCCAGTGAACCACATTTTCTCAGAAGTCTCCCCATGACCAATTTTTCTTGGTTGACCCTGCATGACATACCTCATAGCTTTATTAGTTATGCAAACCCCTTTGCCACAACAAGGCTGTGATCCCTAAAGGGGTTTGATCCTCTAGCTTTCTAGAAACAGGAAACAGGTAGAAAAAGAGACTTATCAACCATTGATGGCATTTCCTCCAATGCTTTCTTCATATATGGCCAAGGAAGAGGAAGAATATCCTGAAGAATTGAGCTAGTATTTGAGGAGAAAAATGCACCGGGAAGTTTCTCCTAAGAAGCAGGACTTGGCCTGATTTAGAGACATTTTCTATCCCATGGTAGGGCATTCTGTCCAGAGTGATTTAGAGTAGCTCTAGACCAGTAACTGCTATTGCCTTTCATTCTTTCCCTTTTGAAATGGTGATGCTTATTGTAGTTATCCTTTATCCCACCATTTATGATGGATATGAGAGTGTGGGTCATATATACCCTGACTAAGAACAGAGAGCTTCGAGAGACCTTAGACCCATGAAGAAGAAATGAGAGCTTTTTGTTAAAAGCTACTGAGTTTTGGAGTTGATTGCTATGCAGTATTATTGCAACAGAGATCAAATACAATGGAAATTGGTAGAAAGAGTAGTTAAAAGATGTATGTAAAAGAAATCAATCTTGAATAGTCATTGGAAGGACTGATGCTGAAGCTTCAATACTTTGGTCACCTAATGCAAAGAGCCGACTCATTGAAAAAGACCCTAATGCTGGTAAAGGTTGAGGGCAGAAAGAGAAGGGGACGACAGGGTAAAATGTTTGGATAGCATCACCGACTATGGACATGAACTTTAGCAAACCCTGGGAGATGGTGAAGGACACAGAAGCCTTGCGTGCTGCAGTCCATGAGGTCGCCATACTTATAACAACAGTCTGTTAAAACGGACTAGCTTATAACATGACAACAAACAGTCACAATATCTCAGTGACATAACCACAGAAGTTTGTGTGTGGCTCACGCAGTATGTGCATTGAAGGTTGACTGTGACTAATTCAGGACCCAGGCTGTTGGGGCAACTACAGCCTAGAACATTGGTGGCATCATGGCCAAAGAGGAAAGTGAGGATGACAAAGCATATGATAATTCTCAAAGCTTGCAACCAAAAGTAAGAAATAATGATTCTGGTCAGATTTCATTGCCATAGAAAATAACATAGCTACTCTGAAGGTCAGTTGGGTGGAGACGTTGAGTCTTCCTACAGGGAAGATTAGATATAACAGGTTAATAACAAGTTTAAGAAGAAGAAAACCAAATTGTTATGCTAAATGCATCCTACATTGTTTCTGCATAGATTCTGACAGTTGTCATAAAATGTTAATTGTTACTGTGATTAGAAGAGAAAAATTTTTATAGTAAGTCAACTTCAGCTTCCTTTATGTAACTGCAACCTATATTGTGGCATGTTCAATCAATACATTATGTTGAAGTTTGGGGACTGAAAGTAAAGCCCTCCCTTATCCCACTCTGCCTTTATGAGCTTTCTGCATTTTCAAGAGCTGTCAGTTATGTGCTTTCTGTGGTAGAAAGAGTACTATTTTTTGAATATTCAAATTCTGACCCCTTTCTTTCCTGTTTGAACTTTCTGAATCTTCTTTATAACAGTAAAATTGAGGAGAGTTATGTCACTACTTTCTTGCATATCTGTGAGGATTAAAAAGATTTCACCTAAAATGTGTGAACATTGGGGTACTCAAAAATAGCTGTTGCTGTTGTTGATTTTCTTGGTGGTCTTGTTCTTATCTAGGAATCTTCTTGGATAATCAATGTGTTGTAGATAAATACTTAATTATTTTATACATATATGTGTATATATATATGTATATGTTACATACACACAATTCAAGTAGCTGACAGTAATGTGAATCTCCTTTAGTATAGTGGTACTCAAGGCCCAAATAATGACAGCCAAATACTTGAAGTTTTGAACTGTTAGCCTGTTCAATGCTGGAGGAGAAAAAAAGAAGAAAGTTAAAATACTCATCCATCAGAAAAATTCTTATGGAGATAATCATTTGGAAACTACATTACCATTGTTGATGAGAGCTAGAGGAATTTGACTTTGTATTTTAAAAAATCTATAGCACAGACACTTTAGATATATTTGAGCCTGTTGTGGAACTATATTATCATAATAGTCCAGCATCACTCCAAGGAGTGTACTCAGAGATCTACCATTTAGAAGACACATGTAGTATTTTCACAGCTAGTATATGTAGAATTTTGTCAGATTCCTTAATTGTTTCTTCTCTTTTTTCTAGTATTTGAGCTCTAGGCAAGATATACTATGGCACTCAAAATCCAAAAATATTTTGCTCAAAAGAAACCCCTGGAAGTCCAGCATGCTGAATGTGTCCTCTCTTTTCAACTCAGGGGAAATTCACATGGAAAGTGTAGAGTAAAAAGAAACATCTTTTTTAGAGAGAGAAAGGTTTTCCTGCAATTTTGAAAGCTGTGTCCCTTGGGATGTGATGTGATAAGAGCTAAATTATCTCTGGAAGGGTTTCTTGTAAAATCAACCAGTCATGGGCTACTCTGCATTGTTCTGGTAGTGGTGGGGTTACAGAAGCATGAGGCTTCATGGACTGTTTCTCTAAGTAGTTTCCAATCAAGATAAGAAGTATTAATAATAAATGTTATTGCAAAACCCTAATGTAATACTGTGTCAAACTGAGCAAACATGCTATAAAAATTCAGAGAAGAGTACAGTGAAGGCTTGGAAGATAAGTGAATGGTCAAGTTAACCTTGAACAGTCCATAATGCTCCGAGGTATGGGAGGATCATGAATGATGATAGCTAGGTGGACACTAGTCCATTAACAAATTATAACCAATAAGTCCTTAGTTCACATCAAGATTCACTCTAGGTGTTGTGCATTCTATGGGTTTGGACTAATGTATAATGACATGGGGTTCCTTTGTGGCTCAGCTAGTAAAGAATCTACCTGTAATGCGGGATATCTGGGTTCAATCCCTGGGTTGGAAAGATCCCCTGGATAAGGGAAAGGCTACCCACTCTAGTATTCTGGCCTTGAGAATTCATGGACTGTATAGTCCATGGGGTTGCAAAGAGTCAGACACGACTGAGGGATTTTCACTTTCACTTTCTTTCTCTAATGACATGTATCCAACATTATGGTGTCCTATAGAGTATTTTTACTGCCCTAAAAATTTATTGTGTTCTACCTGTTCTTCTTTCCCCCACCTCCAGCCCCTGATAGCTACTAATATTTTTACTGTATGTATAGTTTTGCCTTTTCTAGAATGTCGTGTAGTTGTATTCATATAGTATGCAGCATTTTCAGATCGTTCTCTTTCATTTGTTAATATGCATTTAAAGTTTTCTCATGTCTTCCCATGACTTGATAGTTCATTTCTTTCTAAAACTCAATAATATTCCAATGTCTGGATATACTGCAGTTTATTTATCCATTCACCTGAAATGGATAAATAAATAAATAGATCTTGATTGCTTCCAAGTTTTGGCAGTTAGGACTAAAGCTGCTATGACCATCCATGTGTAGGTTTTTGTGTGGACACATTTTCAACTTCTTTGGAGGAGTACCAAGGAGCTGGATTATATTATCAGAATGTTTAGTTTTATAAGAAACTTGACAACTAATTTCTAAAGTGTTTGTACTGTTTTGTATTCTCACCAGTAGTGAATGAGTGTTCTTACTTCATATCCTCCCCAGCATTTGGTGTTGTCCATGCTATGGGTTTTGGTGATTTTAGTAGTTGTGTGGTGGTATCTTGTTGTTGTTTTAATTTGCTTTTCCCTTATACCAGATGCTGTTGAACATCTTTTTATATGCTTATTTTCCATCTGTATATCTTCTTTGGTGAGTTCCTTTTCAGAAGTTTGTTCTGTGTTTAGATCAGGTTGTTTTATTTTTGTTGGGTTCTAAGAATCCCTTTTGAGTTAAGAACTATTTAGGATAATAATCCGTATCGAGTGTCTTTTGCAAAATGTTTTCTCCCAGTCTGTGTCTTGTTTTCTCTCTCTCATTTTTTTTTTCCAGCAGTGCCTTTTGCAGAACAGAAGTTTCAAATTTTAATGAAGTCCAGCTTATCAATTATCCTTTTCATGATCATGCCTTTGGCATTTATTAGGTTTGCATTTTTTATTTTTTTTTATTTTTTATTGTGTTGGTTTTGCCATACAATGACCTGAAACCGCCATGGGTTTACATATGCTCCCCCTCCAGAACCCCCCACCCCGATTCCCTCCCCCTGGGACATCTCGCTGCACCAGCCCCGAGTATCAACCCTGGGCTGGAGATTGATTTCACATATGATAATTAACATGTTTCAATGCCATTCTCCCATATCATCCCACCCTTGCCCTCTTCCACAGAGTCCACGAGTGTGTTCTATACATCTGCGTTCCTTTTGCTGTCTCGCTTGCAGGGTTCTCGTTACCATCTTTCTAAATTCCATATATATGCGTTAGTATACTGTATTGTTGTTTTTCCTTCTGGCTTACTTCACTCTGGATAATAGGCTCCAGTTCCATCCACCTGAGTAGAACTGATTCAAATGAATTTTTTTTTGATGCTGAGTAATATTCCATTGTGTATATGTACCACAGCTTTCTTATCCATTCGTCAGTTGATGGGCATCTAGGTTGCTTCCATGTCCTGGCTATTGTAAACAATGCAGCGATGAACATTGGGGTACACGTGTCTCTTTCATTTCTGGTTTCCTCAGTGTGTATGCCCAGCAGTGGGATTGCTGGGTCATATGGCAGGTCTATTTTCAGTTTTTTAAGGAATCTCCACACTGTTTTCCATAGTGGCTGTACTAGTTTGCATTCCCACCAACAGTGGAAGAGGGTTCCCTTTTCTCCACATCCTCTCCAGCATTTATTGCTTGTAGATTTAAATAAGACTCTGGTTGCAATGTGAAGAAAGGTTTGGAGGGAGATAAAGCCGGATACAGGAAGAGTGGTTGGAATGCCACCATAGGTATGTAGAGGGTTGGTTATACAGAAAGGCTGAGCATAGCACCTACTTGATCCTACTTTCCTACCAAGGAGCAAGTCAATTAACCTGCAGGCCATTAAGAAAATGTCAGATTGCCCTGTGGAGTTCTACAGTACAAAAGGCATCTTGACATTATTTGGGAAAACAAACCCACTTTATGCCAATCAGGTGTTATTTGCCCACATGAATCACTAACTCTGTGCCCATTTCCCTCTCTAGAAGCTTCAGCAAATGAACAGAAACTCTTCTGACTCAACCTTTTCTTTCTGTATTTCTTTGAAATGTTATCATTTTTGTAGAATATACCAAAAGTTAAAATAAACATGCTAGTATGAATAAAGAAGCAGACTTCCAAAGTAGGATTAGGAGTCCAGTAAATATCACATTTTAAAAATAGATATTCATTATCTTCAAGCATTCTCTGCCTTACTCGCATGTGGTACCATGCAATGCTGTGCTGGATTGTCCCATCACGTGTACTCCAGCCTTGGTGGACACACACCAGACACACATGACTTTTGAATCATAGAGTAATCTGAGAGGCCCATGAGGTCATTTTGAGCTTTCTACTGCCAGGGCTGCATTGTTCTTTACCAAAGAGCTTTAAGCCCATGGCTTAGTTGAGACTGAAACAGTTTTTTCTAAATGGCTCTATCCTTCTTCTTTTAGGCTCCTCCTTTATCCTAAATGAGGTTTGTGAAATATTTCTTTTTTTTCATTTTTCATTCTTTTGAGTTCCTTCTTTGTCAGTTTTTTTTTTTCCTACCTCTTCTGTGGAATTTAATCTCATCCTTTTCTTTTCTGGTATGTCTGAAGCTTAGGCAAAAACAGATTGTTGTTCATTTCAGCAACGCGTATCAGGGGAGTTTGCCTTTGAAATGTTCCCTTTGCTGGGTGGTCCGAGAATCTGGTCACTGGGTTGGTAAAGTGCACTAGATCGTCCTTCAGGGCTGGTCCTCTGTCCCTGCTGTCCGCCAGCACAGGGCTCCTTGGCCACATTTCTCCCTCTGCAAGTGCATCTCCTGAAACTACTCTTTGGAAAACTCTGGTCATGGGTAGCCAAACTAAAGCTATTTGTAAAGTGGGGTTCTCTTCTCTGTTTTCATGTAAGTGTAAAGCCTCACACTTAAAAAAATCTACCACTTTATCCTGCCCAAACTTGAACTGTTTTGTTATTAGATTAAAAAGAGCTTTATCTCTTAGAACGAAAATTCAGCAGAGTGTGTGTACTGAAAAGATCATTGGTGTGATGTTTTTTGGTTTGTAAATCTGTGTGTGTGTGTGCGTGTGCATGTGCGTGCATGTGTGTGTGTGTTCAGTTGCTAAGTCATGTCTGACTGTAACCCCATGGACTGTGGCACACCAGGCCTCCCTGTCTCTCACCATCTCCTGGAGTTTGCCCAAGTTCATGTCCACTGAGTTGATGATGCCATCCAACCATGTCATCTTCTGTCACCCTCTTTCCTTCTGCTTTCAATCTTTCCAACATCAGGGTCTTTTCAGTGAGTTGGCTCTTTGCATCAGGTGGCCAAAGTATTGGAGTTTCAGCTTCAGCATCAGTCCTTCCAATGAATATTACCAGTAGATTTCCTTTAGAATTGACTGGTTTGATCTCCTTTCTGTCCAAGGGAATTTCAAGAGTCTCCTGTAGAACCACAGTTTGAAAGCATCAGTTCTTTGGTGCTCAGCTTTCTTTATGGTCCAGCTCTCACATCTACACATGGCTATTGCAAAGACTACAGCCTTGAACATATGGACCTTTGTCAGCAGAGTGATATCTTTGCTTTTTAACATATTGTCTAGGTTTATCATAACTTTCCTACCAAGAAGCAATCATCTTCTAATTTCATGGCTGCAGCCACAGTCCACAGTGATTTTGGAGCCTAAAACATAAAATCTGTCACTGCTTCCACTTGAAACCCTCCTATTCACCATGAAGTGATGGGACTAGATGCCATGATTCTTAGTTTTTTTAATACTGAGTTTTAAGGCAGCTTTTAAAATCTCCTCTTTCACTTTTATCAAGAGGCTGTTTAACTCCTCTTCACTTTCTACCATTAGGGTGGTATAATCTGTACATCTGAGGCTGTTGATATTTCTCCTGGCAGTCTTGATTTCAGCTTGTAACTCATCAGCCTGGCATTTTGCATGATGTGGTCTGCATACAAGTTAAATAAACAGGGTGACAGTCTACAGCCTTGTCATACCCCTTTCTCAATTTTGAGTCAGCCAGTTGCTCCTTATATATAAGGTTCTAATTGTTGCTTCTTGACCCACATACAGGTTTCTTAGGAGACAGGTATGATAGTCTGGTATTCCTATCTCTTTAAGAGTTTTCCAGTTTTTTGTGATCCACACAATCAAAGGCGTTAGCTTAGTCAGTGAAATAGAAGTAGATGTTTTTCTGAAATTTTGGTTTGTAAGTCTGTCAGAATTTAAAGAATGGGATGCTTCTTTCATATTTACCATTGTTTCCATCTTTAAGAGAAAAGAAAATGCCCATTCTACTTGCCAGTACTTATAATAGTAGTCAGTTCTATATTTAATTTTGATGTATTATGTCCTACTGTATTTTTATATTTTTTCTTTTATGTTTTAATATATCACCTTGTGAAAATAACATAGACATCCTATTCTTGTGTGTTCTCGAAACATATCTTTTGGTTAACAAATGACTCTTCAAAAAATGTTCTCTGCTTTGAGGTGTTTTGAGGTCAAATATCTTAAAAAGACCTAGAAATGAAAGCTCTGACTTTAGTCCACAAATGGCTTCTTCTCTGGCTTTTAAAACAAGAATCTCTTGGTTGAGCTTGAACTTAGATATCTAGTTCTGTGATATTTTCAGTTATTATTCTGTGTTTTTCCCTCCGCATTTTCCCCCTCCTCATCCCATTACTCCACACTTCCTGTAAGCAGTGGATGGATGTGTAATACTTAACTTAGGGAGGCCTGTGGCAGGGCAAACTGTCCAGTTTGAACATGTAAAGGGCTTAAATGAATGGCAGTTACTGATTATGAAATAATTATCTTAATCATGAGACAGAAATGAATTCCCTCTGATGTATCTTTTTTTCTTCGAGGAGGAGAGAGGGAGGCTATGTTGCCCCAAGAACACAGTAGACCTGCCCTGATCTTTGGCAGCATATAGCTAGATCTTAGAAAGCAGAGGCTTCATGGGGCATCTAGGTTGGCAAGGCCATAGGAAACCTTGCAAGAGCTTTCCAAGCATGGTAGAAATCATCAGACTGTTGATAGACAGGGAAAGGCCAGGCTGAGAGGATCACTAAGCATCTTGATGCTAATTTGTTTGCTAGTTTTGCTTAAGAAATACTCTAGTTAACCACAGCTTTCCAACCCCTTAGTGCTACCTAGAGAATCTCTAAATTTTGTCATGGACCATAAGTTTCCCACTGGCTCATGGGGATGACAGCTTGAATGTAACTTAAGTTGCTTTATAAAAGTGTTGATTATTTCTCACATGCTTGAGTTTGTTGCCTGATATTTATATTCTTTCTGTATATGGATAGTATTCTCTTAAGTCACTATTTCCATAAGAAATAGATAAAGTCTCATAAAATGAACATCCCAAAGTCTTAAAGGACATCCCTCTCTGGGACACTTTGCAAGAGCATCCTCTTTACACATTAGGTGCTTAGGCATTTTACTTTAGGAGAAAATAGAAGCTCACTGTTCCTTTCTTTCATGAATAGATCCCTACAATTCTGGCCATTAGAAGCCTAGTATGGAAGCAGCTCCACCCCAGGAGTTGTCATCTTGAAGTATCTGGCGTTTATAGAAGAAGGAAAAAGCAAGCATTAATTCTAAGCTATTTGGACTTCTGGCTTTCAGGATATGTCATCAGGATAACTGAGAAAAATAATTTGTTTTTTAGGGAATAACTTTCATCCATACCTTCACTAGTAGAATCCATGATTTTCCAATTATTTTGGGTGAACTGGCATTTTAATATGTACTTTTAACATATATATGTATATATTCTTCATCTTAAAAGTCAAAATATGTGTGTATATGTGCATAGAATTTTCTTTCTGAATCTTCTCTGTTCTTTTAGCTTCAATGCAAATAGAGAAAGCATAAGGGAAAAATAAAGATGGAGAGAGACAGAAATTATTGGCTTCTCTTCTTTCCTACACTTAAAGTGTTGACACAATGTCTATAGTTTTAGATAGGTCAAATGTTATAACACAGTATTTAGTTTGGGACTTTTCTATACCAAGTCAAAATCTGGGCGATTTCTATTTTCTAGTTGGCAACTTATGTTTGTATCTGGCTACTAGTTCAGATTACACAGTAAGCCTTACCGAAATAGGCTTTTTCAACACCATCTTCTTAAGAGTCATATTGGCACAAATTAGAGAATAAAGGACCATTTTGGATTTCTGTTGGATGACATGGAAAATTATCAAAATCCTTGAGGGAAGCTTGGCAATAGACTTATACTTTATCCTCATATTATTGTGGTTATCAACATCAAACTTTCCTGACATGCATATATGCATGAATGCTCATATATAGTCATGAACATACATTTGTATCTGGCATAGGAAATCCCTCAAAAGGAATATAAAACAATAAGGAACATAGTGCTAAATTGTCCCTCAAGAGTGAGAGAAACCTAGAGGAGAAAATGAAATAGAATCTCTCAAAAGGAGGGAGAGCTCCTAGTTATAACTGCTAGAATTATCAAATAAAAATTTAATTGGTGTCCCAATTAATTACAGATAAATTTCAGATATTGCATGGATTATAGCTATACTGTGAAAGTACTCATTGTTTATCTAAAATTCAGGTTTAATGAAAACCTGTATTTGATCTGGAAACCTTAGTACAGGTAGGCATGATTTGTGGATTATTTTCTCTTGGCAAGTAGAGGGTAAGTGGCTACCTCTGAGAAGGCGGATTCACGGTCCAGAAATTGTGTGATAATCCCAGGATAAAATTAAGGAAATCCCATCTTCAGCCTGGGGAGGAGTGTGTGTGAGGCCTGGAATCCTAAATGTTTCTTGTTGTGACAGAATCCCTCTGATTCTCTTGAAAGATAAATCAGTAGGTTGGAGAGCAGAAAAAATAGGAGGTGATTCTTAGAAATGACCTTTCTAGGAGAGAAAGAACAATGACAGCAACAGCAACCAAAAGCAAAGAGTTTTGAGAGTGATAAACTGATGTGAAAAAATGAAGTGGAAATAACATAAATGCCCAGGTTGGTTATCACTGAATCCTTTTCTTTATTGCAGGTCCTTCCCTGAAGAAAAAAGGGAGATTTGAATGAAACTAGATTTCCCAAAACATTGTAAGTAAGAGTGAATGGAAGAAAATCTGGATTTATTTTCTTTCTTTTTCCTAATTATTTTCCTTTGCATTCATGGGTATTCATACTTAATACATATGTATACTCACACAGAGAAAAGTAGTATAAATTTTACTTTTCACTTGGTGGCTTAAGAAGGTAGTAACTGTAAGATTAGTGAAAAAATGAAGTATAAATTTTAAATGGAGTGCAGTCCAGTGTTTTGGTCATTTTTATTTCTCAGTTGCATTTGCTTGTTCTCTTACTCTAGAGTCTGCAAACATATAATCCATAGTAATTAATTTAAGTTTTCTTTTGATGTTGATCTTCATCAGCTCTTGGTTTAAATACCAAACCCTTCACACACCACAGATTCTTGTTTTAATCCCTGAATATAATCAACATTTCATATTCTCCTTCATATGCTTGCCATTAGTAAGCTTCCAAGTTCTGTTCTCAATTACCACAGATATGCTAAGTGTATCTATAGCAGAAATTTGCTCATTTGTAACTTAAAAGCCTGGAAAACAACGGGCTTAAATCAATTGGGTATCTGGTATTTTTTAAATTACAAAACAACCAAACATTAACTATGTTGAGAAAGAACAATTATTGTACTTTATATAATGCACAGTTTTATATGAACAGATAATGGCCTACTTGAGACTTCTAGGTTACCTCACAACTCTGCATGTTCATACAGCTGTCTTTAGGTTCTGGCTCTAGTCAATATGCCAGAAGTCAATTTACTGATGATCAATTCACTGAATTACAGAATTCCTTGGAGCTTTAGTTTTCCCTGTGTCACTGCTCTTGCTCTTGCCTCTGTGTTATATGCAAATGGGTGTTTTCCTTTAAATACAGTTTCTGAATTCTCTATTTATGTGGACGTAGGTTTGCTCTTATCTCTGCTGGTAAATGATTAAGGCAGTGTGCGCATGTGTGCCAAGTTGCTTCAATTGTGTTTGACTTTATGCAACACTATGGACTGTAGCCTACTAGGCTCCTCTGTCCATGGGATTCTCCAGGCAGGAGTACTAGAGTGGGGTGCCATGCCCTCCTGCAGGGCATCTTCCCCACCCAGGAACTGAACCATGTCTCTTACATCCATATTGGCAGATGGGCCCTTTACTAATAGCACCATCTGGAAATCCCTTAAGGCAGACATTTAGATTATATTAGGTTAAAACTTAGTTTGGGCCTTTGGTACTGAGAAATGCTAAGCAAGAACTAGAAAAGAACATTGGTCTGATGAGGAATCTGGCTTTGTCATTAGGCATCTGAGTGACCTTGAGCAACCAGTTTCTCATCTCTAGGCTCAGCATGTTATCAATCTCAACTGAGAAATGGGTCTATGGGAAGGAAAGAAGTAGACTTGCATTTCAAATACAATTGAATAGAGCTTGTGGTCCGCTTTACCCTTGGAAAATTGTGTTACTCATATAAACAGTACCTGAGTTGTGTGTGTCCTGATAGATAGAGGATCGAGACTGTGATTCTCAGATGCCTTCTGGTCTTGCTGTTGTATAATTTCTCTGTCCTCTAGGCACCAGGACTCCTGTTATTAGTGTGAGGTTTTTGTGTCTATGATTTAGAGAATTTCCACTCAACAGTTTTCTAGGAGACTCACAGTACCAGGTTTGGATAACATGTTTCAGCTAAATGGGATATGAAAACAAGATACTTAGAACAGTTTTACTAATGAAATAAATTTTTGTGTGTGTACCCTTAATTTATTCATTTACTAGCAAATATTTATTGTGTACCTACTTTATTCTTACAGTGGATCTGGAACTCAGGGTATAAAGGTTTTCACAAAGTGCTCATGATCTTTTCAGAAATAGTCATGCAATCAGGCAAGCAAGTATAGCACAATGTGATAAATTCCTTGTAAGTTATATACAAAGAGTGTTGGATATCCCAGGTCTCAGAATGCTACCCCTCACAATCTGTTTATGAGATTACTTCACCATGGTTACCATGCTACTGCCAATGGACTTGCTACTCTGGTCAAAACTAACTTTGTCACCACATAGCATATCTTCTAAGCTGGACAGTGTTCCCTTGGGGTGGGTGGTAGGAAAGAATACCTCAATAAAGATCATGATACCTAATTGCATTCATAGAATCTTTTCTTCCAAATGGGGTTTCACTGGGTGTATTAGTCAGTAAAGAATCAGCCTGCAATGCTGGAGACCCAGGTTTAATCCCTAGGTTGGAAAGATCCCCTGGAGGAGGGAATGGCAACCCACTCCAGTATTCTTGCCTGAATAATCCCATGGATAGAGAAACCTGGTGGGCTACCGTCAATAGGGTCGCAGAGTCAGACATGACTGAACAAGTAATTTCATTTTTTTCTGAATAGTTCAAACTCAACATATAGAAAAAGTCATGCAGTGGATAAAATGGGAACAGAAGTCGGAAGACCCTGTGGTATAGTAATGACAAGGCATGAGCAAAG
The DNA here is from genome assembly GCA_007570785.1 of Antilocapra americana. NCBI lineage: Eukaryota > Metazoa > Chordata > Mammalia > Artiodactyla > Antilocapridae > Antilocapra > Antilocapra americana. The sequence goes on along the minus strand of ML663008.1, from coordinate 4,153,992 downwards.
GGCTTAACATGTGCTTGCTTCTGATACAAGTCATGAGAACTACCCTGGCACCTCAGTGCTGTCCTCTCTCTGAACTGTCCTCCAGCTTCCTCAGACCTGGCTGGGTGTATTCTGGCATTCCCGTGAGGCCTCTCCTCCTCTTTCCAGCTCCTGTTTTCACAACAGATGTCCATTTGTTGGTAGCGTGAGTGGTTTCTGGTTTTAGCAATGTGAAGTGCTGAACACAAAGGTTCTATGAGATGATGAAAGAGAGAGTCCTGACTCTGTATCAGGGAGTACCTGTATCAGGGAGTACCCCACCTAGGGTGGGCCAAGAGGAGGAGAGGGGACCAACTGTGAAGTACAGGGAGGCAAGAGAGAACAAGTGATCTCAGGGGATAGGTAGTAGTTTAGCAAGGCTGGTGCAGTAACCATGTGTGGGGGCAGGATGTGACTTGTCTTATAAGTACTAAATCAGGATGATTTTCCATTGTATACTACAAGTAGGGAGAAGCGACTGGGCATTTTTAAATGAGTATCTTGGTAGCGGTATGGAGGATTTATTGGATAGGAGTAAATCTGGGGTTTGAAAGATAAGTTATTGGGTTTATTTCAGTGGTAGAGATGAGATATAATGGCCTTAACTAGAGCAGAAGCACTTGATTTGGGGGAATAATTATAAAAGAGATTCTAGAACAGAGTGGATGAGGAAGAGTTGGTAACTGTGTGTGAGGGAACACTCAGGGATGACTCTCAGGGTTTCTGGTTGAGTAATTATGCAGATGAATGTGACAGTTCTTAAGCAAGAGGACATGGGAGAGAAACAAATTTGAAGAAAGAAAAGCTAAACTCAGTTTTAGTTCTTTTGGATTTATGGCACAAAAATGTTTGATTGTCTTATGATTATGAGGTCTAAACTAATAACAGAAGTAAAGAAAGATGATGTAGAAGCAAATTATTCTAGGCTTCAGATGAATTTGGCATTGCTCTTCTTTTTCTTAGTTACCATTTTCTAATTATGGACCTCTCTGCATAGATTTAAAGTAGCCAGGTGAGAGTCCTTGAAGGGATTTCCAGTGATTTTGCAATCCTTTGACTTTAAGGTGACTCTGGGAGGCAGCTGGTTGGTGTACGCCTGTCTCCCTAGGGACTGCCATCAGTCACCGTGCTAGGCTATACAGTGGTGAGCAGTGATGGGGGTGAGAGGAACAACAGGACAACAAACAAAAACTCTTCTTGGCTTTCAGTTTCCTCTCAGGGCTCTTTCACTGACTCTAAAGGTAAGATAATGGCCTTTGTTTTCCATCTTGTCTAGATTCTTTGACTCAGAAGTCGAGCTGGTTTCTGAAACAAAGGGTGCCTTATATAACCGGCAGCTGTCTGTTACTGTCCTCTGAGCTTCCTTTGTCCCCTCAATCATTTTTAGATTCCTTTAGTGGTTTTGTTTGTTTGTTTGTTTTTGCACTATACACTGGTGAGGTTGTTTACCATTAGAAGGAGTTCATTGGAGAAATTTACTCTGGACTCACTTAAGACTGATGCTGCATGCATGCATGCACTGCTTCCAGGGCTACTCACTCCTTTAGCTTTGGTAAGGAATCTGTCAGTCAAAGGAGTGGCTGCTGACAGCAACTTTTAGAGACTCTTTTCTCTTAACCATAACACATTAAACACTTTTAAAACAGATAAGTAAAACATTTTCTTAGAGTCTGCTGTGCATGTCTCCTTGCTGCACACTTCAATATAATGAGATTCATGTTGTGCAAGGAGAATTTTATTGAAATGCATCAAATTTCGTTCTTTATCCTTTTGTCCATATGTGTATGGCTTCCCACAAATCCATGACATACAGGGCTAATGTGATAATGAATTTTCATTTTACATGTTGAAGATCCTTGTTATGATCCACAGCTCAACTGAAGTTTTCTTTGTGAAAAATATGTTTCTCTTTGCATCTATTCTCTATTGTTTTGCTCATCTCTTCCATTCGTCAGTTCCATTAGGATGAATCTTAACACTTTGAAACCAAGAGAGCCACTAGCAGAGGCTTTTTTTTAGGGGAGTATCCTCGCTGAAAGCAATACCGAAGAAGCTACGTGGAAATAGGCTTTATGATGATGAATTACTGTTGCAAAAAGAACTCAGTGACACTGATAAGTATTAAAGAGCCACTATAGTCCCATGGAAACCATTTTATTTAGTTGCTTCTAAAACCTATTCTCTGTACTTCTCTTCCCTTTTATTTCTGAGCTGATTTACATGACAACAGAGTCTATGGTCTAAGTATGTCTGCTCTTGCTGCTATTCTCTACTGTGAGTCGTCACCCTCTCTTTGCTGAGAAGATGAGTGACGATGAAGTGAGGAGTAAATGGCTACTGGAGCAGATGAACTCTGAGAAACAAAGATCCCCTTTTCATGCAAATCTCCATAGTAATTTAACATGAAGGAAGAAAAGAAACCAGGGTACAAGGTATCAAGAGAACTGGATGGTATTCAGGGTTGTTTTGTGAAGCCTTGACATCTCTTTAGGAGTGTCATCTATAAAAGCATCTCTTTCCCTTTCATATGAAGTGAAAACACATTTCCATTTTGAAGGGAAATGAGGAGGAACATAAGACTAACCTCAGTCACGGGAGCTGAATGTGTGCTCACACTGCCGGTCCCCTCAGTGTCAGGTTTGACTCTGTCACTCATCCCCAGCCAGTAAAAGCTTATCTTGGCATGACTGCTGATTGCCCAAGTTTTCTTCTCTGCCCTGGAGGCCTGCTCCTCTTCCTTTCTTACTTCTACTTTCTCCATCTTTCAAAGCTTAACTCAAGAACTGTTGTTTTATTCCTAAAGCCTTTCTTTTAAATTGAGTATTCTTTCTTCAGAATTCCCATTGCATTTGGAGTTGGTGTCTATAATATAGTTGTCAGTTCATTCCTAGGATAGAGATTTTTCTCTCACTGAAATTTACTGAAGAAAGTGACCATGTATTTATTATACTAAATTACTCTTTATCTACAACTCTTGATATAATAGCAGATATATAATATGTTATTGTTAGATGGATTAGCTACAATTTAAGAATCATGAACCAAGAAGGGGAAATTTGAAATATATGCCATAATTGTTTTTCTTGTACCTTCAACTCATGGCACCTTTCCTTAAAGATAAGGCATGGCCTGTGTTTGATGATTGTTTAGTGATGCCATTGATTTCAGGATGGTCAATCAATGTATTTCAGTTAAAATAATTTTTAGCTCAGAGGCTTGATACCGACTCAGATTTTTTAAGTTGGGATACTTTATTGATAACAGTAATGTTTATAAGATGAAATACTTAAGAGCTCACTTTGTGTCCAGGAGGAGTCCAAGCAATTTATGTATATGTATTCTTTAATCCTCACAATAGCTCCATGAAATAAATAGTATTGTTGTCATGACCATTTTATAGAAAAGAAACTGAGTGTTAAGTAACCTTGCGTGCTGTTACAGAATTTGTACTCATAAGGCTAGCTCCGGAGCTTGTACTTAAAAAAAAAAAAACGTTATTGGAGTATCAGTTCAGTTCAGTTCAGTTGCTTAGTCGTGTCTGACTCTTTGCAACTCCATGAACTGCAGGATGCCAGGTTTCCCTGTCCATCACCAACTCCCGGAGTTTACCCAAACGCACATCCATTGAGTCGGTGATGCCATCCAACCATCTCATCCTCTGTCTTCCCTTTCTCCTCATGCCCTCAATCTTTCCCAGCATCAGAGTCTTTTCAAATGAGTCAGCTCTTTGATTCAGGTGGCCAAAGTGTTGGAGTTTCAGCTTCACTATCAGTCCTTCCAGTGAACACCCAGGACTAATCTCCTTTAGGACAGACTGGTTGGATCTCCTTGCAGTCCAAGGGACTCTCAAAAGTCTTATCCAACACCACAGTTCAAAAGCATCAATTTTTCAGTGCTCATCTTTCTTGATAGTCCAATGCTCGCATCCATACATGACTACTGGAAAAACCATAGCATTGACTAGGCGGACTTTTGTTGACAAACTGATGTCTCTGTTATTTTATATGCTGTCTAGGTTGGTCATAACTTTCCTTCCAAGGAGTAAGCGTCTTTTTAATTTCATGGCTGCAGTCACCATCTGCAGTGATTTTTGGAGCCACGCAAAATAAAGTCAGCCAGTGTTTCCAGTGTTTCCCCATCTATTTGCCATGAAATGATGGGACCAGATGCTCTGAATGTTGAGCTTTAAGCCAATTTTTTCACTCTCCTCTTTCACGGTCATTAAGAGGCTCTTTAGTTCTTCTTGGCTTTCTGCCATAAGGGTGATGTCATCTGCATATCTCAGGTTATTGATATTTCTCCCGGCAAAGTTGATACCAGCTTGTGCTTCTTCCAGCCCAGCATAAGCAAGGTGACAATATACAGCCTTGATGTACTCCTTTTCCTATTTGGAACCAGTCTGTTGTTCCGTGTCCAGTTCTAACTGTTGCTTCCTGACCTGCATACAGGTTTCTCAAGAGGCAGGTCAGGTGGTCTGGTATTCTCATCTGTTTCAGAATTTTCTACAGTTTATTGTGATCCACATAGTCAAAGGCTTTGGCATAGTCAATAAAGCATAAATAGTTGTTTTTCTGGAACTCTCTTGGTTTTTTGATGATCCAGTGGATGTTGGCACATTAATCTCTGGTTTCTCTGCCTTTTCTAAAATCAGCTTGAACATCTGGAAGTTCACGGTTCATGTTTTGCTAAAGCCTGGCTTGGAGAATTTTGAACATTACTTTGCTAACATGTGAGATTAGTTCAGTTGTTCAGTAGTTTGAGCATTCTTTGGCATTGCCTTTCTTAGGGGTTGGAATGAAAACTGACCTTATTGAGTCCTGCGGCCGCTGCTGAGTTTTCCAAATTTGCTGACATATGAGTACAGCACTTTCACAGCATCATCTTTTAGGATTTGAAATAGGTCAATGGGAATTCCATCACCTCTACTAGCTTTGTTCATAGTGATGCTTCCTAAGGCCCACTTGACTTCACATTCCAGGATGTCTGACTCTAGATGAGTGATGACATCATCATCATTATCTGGGTCGTGAAGATCTTTTTTGTTCAATTATGCTGTGTATTCTTGCCACCTCTTCTTAAAATCTGCTTCTGTTAGGGCCATACCATTTCTGTCCTTTATTGAGTCCATCTTTGCATGAAATATTCCCTTGGTATCTCTAATTTTCTTGAAGAGCTCTCTAGTCTTTCCCATTCTTTTGTTTTCCTCTATTTCTTTGCACTGATCATCGAGGAAGGCTTTATCTCTCCTTGCTATTCTTTGGAACTCTGCATTCAAATGAGTATATGTTTCTTTTTCTCCTTTGCTTTTCACTTCTCTTCTTTTCACAGCTATTTGTTAGACCTCCTCAGACAGCCATTTTACCATTTTGCATTCCTTTTTCTTGGAGATGGTCTTGAGGTCTTTATCTCTGTGTCCTGTACAATGTCACGAACCTCTGTCCATAGTGCATCTGGCACTCTATCAGATCTAGTCCCTTAAATCTATTAGTCACTTTCACTGTATAATCATTTGGGATTTGATTTAGGTCATACCTGGATGGTCTAGTAGTTTTCCCACTTTCTTCAATTGAAGTATGTTTTATTTATAATGTTGTGTTAGTTGCAGGCATATAGCAAAATGAATCAGTTATACACATACATATATCCACACTTTTTCTTTTTGAGTCTTTCCTCATATAGGATGCTACAGAGTATTGAGTTGAATTCCCTGTGCTATAGAGTATGTCCTTATTAGTTATTTATTTTGTATGTAGTAGTGTAGATATGTCAGTCCCAGTCTCCCATTTTTTTCCCTCCCTCCCCGTTTCTCCTGATAACTGTAAGTTTGTTTTCTACATCTGTGACTCTCTTTCTGTTTTGTGGATAAGTTCATTTGCATCTGTTTTTTAGAGTCCACATATAAGTGATATATGTTGTTTGTCTTTCTCTCCGACTGACTTCACTCAATATAATCTCTAGGTCCATTCATATCTCTGCAAAAGGCATTATTTCATTCTTTTTTGTGTGAAGACTGTGTTCTTAACCACTGTTATATTCTGCCTCTTCTACTGCCATTGGGTTTCTCCATACTGTCACCCTTTCTTGTGTACAGTGTCCCTCACCATTCCAAACTCAGGGACCAGAGATTCTAGGTTTCTAACAAGACTTTTATCTGGGATCTTAATATTCACCATATTAACTCAGGGGTGAATTACAATTTGATATCAAATATTAGGATATTACAGTTAAAAGTATGAGCATATGATTGTTGGAGACTTTTAAAAATTAGTGTGTATGTGGTGCCAATGAAAACATAAATGAAGGTTGGTGAGTCAGATAATTTGATTAGAATTCTTTTTAATCACCATTTCTTTTAATTGGCTGTTTGTGAAGTTGCAGAATGGCTAAATCAAGCTGAAATTACATAGGTTTTTGTAAAACTAAAAGGAGAAATATATAAAGCTGTGGGGAAAAATATAAAGGGAATGATTCCTGTACTTATTTTCTTTATGCTATGGGGAAAAAAAGTCTTCCTAGTTGAGAAAGAAGACTGTCTTTCACTCTAATGCTTATAAGGAGCCAAACCTATGTTCTGGGAGTGAATTACTGTTTAAGTGGGTTGCTCTTTGAATACCTCAAAGGAGAGGTTTGTTTGTTCTTTTTTTAACATGTGTGTTTATATGACCCTTTGATAAGGTTATGGGAAGTATTTAGATTCCATTTAGATGTATAAAACCACTTAGACTACAGATGTATTTTCTGAACTAATATATAGTGAAATTAAGCCCTCATATCTCTCCTTTTCTCCCAAATGTGGTAAGAATTAGAGGGGAGAGCAAAATTTGACTTTGCATCCACAATGTATAAACATGATTCCAGGAGTGCTCCTTGTGCAGAAATTTCAGACACTTCTGTCAGCTGTCTACTAGAGAATGAAGCCCAGTTACTTATAAATTAACTTGTGTTGGAGCAAAGGATGATATGCTATATCTCAGCAAGTATCATCACTCTCACTAAGTGAGACACCTGACTTTCCAAGTTGAAATAAACCAAGAACAACTAGCACAAGCCTAAAACTTGCTTAGTTGTCATACATCCTTGGGAACCTACTGTCAGGTACTGTACTAAGCTCCAGGGGTAGAAAAGGAATAAATTGTACTGTGTGTGCTTTACAGTCTCATAATCTGTGGTAGGGGAGGTAAAGAGGAGCAGGATGATGGGAAATGAGAAAATCAGTTTTACAGATTACAATAAACATGAAAAGGGATATGTCTAGGCTCATTAAGTATTAAAGAGCAGGAGTAGAGAAAGGTTTATCACAGCAAGTAGCCTTTCTGGCTGGGCACACAAAGAGAATTGAGCGTGTCTGAGTAGAAGCAAGGAGAGAGCAATGTTTTTGTAGGAGGAACACCTTGCAGAAAGGCATCAGGTTGTAACAAAGCAGGATTCTGTTGGGAAACTGCAAATTGGAAAACACAAAGAAATGTGGTTTCATTTTGGCCTATAGTTCTCATTGATTTAGAACACTTGATATAAAAATGGTGCTTAATTAATCTTTAAAACTTCCTTCTGAGAATGGGTCTTTGGAGTTCAGCATCAGGTCTGGGCTGCCGTATGTGACAGGTCTTGGTGAAGGTTTGTTCTGGGCATCTCCAGGAGTGCATGCTCCATACAGGGGCACCTGTGTTGCAGATTACAAACAATACAGGAGAACTTGTGTGGCTGCCAGGTAAGAGCTGTGGCCTTTGGGGGAGCTGATGCACTGTTCCTTAAATGTCCTTCTTTCTCTTGCATTCCTGTGTATTATGTTCCCTGTCCCATCTGCTCTAAACATCCTTCTTCCTTTCTTCTACATGAGAAAGTCTTCTTATTTTCAAAGTAAAAACTAAAGACTACTATGTGGAAAAGGTTTTCATTTCACCTATGCAGTGTATTCCATATATATATATATATATATATATACTTTGCTTGTGCATAGTGGAGAAACATGTATAAAGGTTTTCTATTTCCTTTTATAGTGTAACAGGTTTGTCTGAATTTATTATAGTCATCCGAATTAGTCACGAATCAAGACAACATTTGACTTTCAGAAACTACAGTCTTCATGGCTTGGTAATGATTGTATCAGTAGGAAGAGTGAGTGAGTGACTCTGTGTGTGTGTGTGTGTGTGTGTGTGTGTGTGTGTGTGTGTGTAAAGAGAGGGCATAAGAGAGTGAACTTTCCATTCACAAGCATAAAATAACCCAAAGAAAACATTCTTAAATTTTAATATGCCAATGTTGTCCCTTAAAAGCAGCTGTATTCCTTCATCAGCCTCTCAGAAAGCTCAACAGAATGCCCGGTGCCCTGCTGCGTGCCCAGTCTCCACAGACAACATGTCTGTGGTGTCACAAGGCAAATAACATGGCCAGAGCCACTGTTTTAATCTTCCAGTTGACATCTGAATGTAGGCAGTTGTTTTAAAGTAGCAATTAGCTGCACCCTCTGGGAATTTATTTCCAAAATTTATGCTAGTCCTTATGCGTCTCATTATTTTGCTTATGTAGGCTGTCTTGTTCAGCTAAATAAAGCTATGTGGTGATTATCTGCTTTCCTTAGGAGTCCTACTTTAAATTTGATAGACAGAGGGAATGATGGTTATGCCTGCAGTCTGCACCAGAGTCAAAGACATGATGTAACACTACGGGGATATTTATATGGTTTCTAGACTTTATTTTGAACTTACAAAAGAGTAGAAATTCAGGTTTTTTATAGATGATAATGTGCTTAGATCTGAGGAGATAAACTCCAGACATCTATCTACATGTTGGAAAATATAGAAAAGACTGATTTGAGAATTTGGTTGGCAGTGATTTCCAGCTTTGGTCCTAAAGTAAAATATAAATTGTACTGATTTGTCCATTTCACAGTGTGTGTCATAAGATAGGCTTCGACTTTAACATCAGCTCTCCCCCTGCTCAAGTACAGATCCAAAAAACTCTGTTAGAATTGTTATGCTGTCCCCTCAAAGAGCATGGAACAGAGGATGGGCCTGGAATTATGTGGGGTTAGCAAAATTGTGCCTTAACTTCCTACTAAGAGAAATTAGTACATATGTAATTAAATGGATCACTCATAAAAATTATAGGCATTTCTTCTTGAATATAATCGTCTTTAACTTTTAAACTTATTCTGGATCACAGTGGTTTTCCACTATACTATATGCCTTATACTTTTCAGTTCCTTACTTATAAAGAGAAAGACTATGGAAAATATGAGTCAAGGACTTGGTAAATTTCAGACTTTCTTTGTTCAGACAGTTTATAATGAGAGTCACATCACAGTGAGGTAGTCTGCACTTGGGCCACTTGGTAGTTTCCCGCTTACATCATGGACACACCTCAGTGGTGAATTCCATAATGTCTCTATGATCTGATTGAGGAAGTCAGACTTGCTCGTTTTATTGGCCTGAATTCATTCATACAAAACTGTCAATCCCTCTCTTCTCTACAAAGGAGGAACTATAAGTAGAAGACATTTGCCATCCAGGCTCCCTACCCTCCAGTGCTAGAGGTGGTCCTTACCCGGCTCTACAGAGTACAGTGATCACTTCACCAGTCTCTTAACCAACCTGCCAGTTTGTCAGTGTGTGCCTCATCCCTCAGTTGTGTCTGAGTCTCTGCGCCCCCATGGACTGTAGGCTGCCAGGGTCCTCTGTCCAAGGGGATTCTCCAGGCAAGGATACTGGAGTGGGTGGCCACACCCTCCTTCGGGTCTCCCGCATGGCAGGTGAATTCTTTACTGTTTGCACCACCAGGATCTCCATGAAATGGACTGCTTGGGGCCAAGAGCACATGCAGGTGTCTTGCAAACCAGCTCCTCTCTGATGTTTTTGTGTACCTTTGCACCTGTACTTTTTAAAGTTATTGACTTATAATGAAGAGTTAGTTGTTTTATTTCTCAGTCAGGTTCCCTGGGAGGTAGAGATTAGCATACTTGAAATTTACTAGGGAGTGCTCTTGAAACAACACCTGGAAAAAGAAAGGGAAGGAAACAAGCTTCAGCAAAGGGAAAAGTTGGGCTATAACATAGTTTCAAAAAAGCTTTCATACACCACCACAAACAGCTCCTGAAATCTGGAATGCTGCTTTAGAGATGTATCAGATTGGGGATCAAGGTGCTGGGCCTTCTCCCCTCATGCTGACTGGTCATTGACTCAGAGCTGCTCCAGGCACTGGCTTTCTCTTCTGCAGAAGAAGGAGAGCTGGCGGCTGATGACTGTTTGTGCTGCCCTCCCAGTATCTGGGGGAGCAAGGCCTGTCGTCCTGAAGGGGGATCTGTTTCTACTAAACCTATCAATAAACATTGTAGTTATCGCCAGTACATTTATTTAGTTAAATATTACTTCAATCCACATAAGATACAGTCAGAAAGAGGTATCTCCTTCTATGGCAAGTAAATTGATTTTGTTTTTAAAGACTTAAAGTAAGAACTGAATTACATGCTAAGTATATAAGTATTGCTCTTTTCATAGGTCCCAAATTAATGTTACAAAATGACCATTTTATAAGTCATAAATGTTAAAGTTGACAATTTCATAAGGAAAACACTAATATAAATGATTGGGAAAATGTCATAGAAATATAGAAGGAGTTTGCAGGCAAGTAACTTTATGAAATGCTTCTTTCAGTTCTAACAGAAAATGAAACTGATAATTATTAACTCAGTAGTATGGACATGGTTTCTTTAAAAAATGTGGTACACCAATCAGTGATTTATTCTTAGAGAAAATTCTTTGATCTTACATCAGACAACTGGTCAAGGAACAGACCCCTAGACATTTCAAGTTAAAATGAAATGTAAAAATTTAGCCTGGTAACAGTTACCTCCTTTGCTGGCTTCTTATTTCTTGGTGTCTCTGCCATTTTGTATTCCTTCCAGGTTGCTGACTGATACTCAGTTTCATAATAGGGATAGTTCTGTGCAACCTAAAGCATATACAATATGGTGATCCTCAAGAAAAGGGATATTGAACTAGGTATAAGTAATTACTTAGAATAAAGAAAAAAAATCACACAAAAAACTAACTTTAGAAAGTTTATAAATAGTATAATTATAATGAAATTTATAAATATAACATTTTATTAATTGGCTGCATCTTTAAATTATTTATTTATTTTAATTGGAGGGTAATTACTTTATAATATTGTGATGGTTTTTGCCATATATCAATGTGAATTGGCCATAGGTATACATCTTATACCTCTATATCACTTTCTTTCCTTTTTATTTATTTTTTTAACATTTTGCTTGCATACATTTTTGATCACTTTTTAAATGAAAATAATTTTGTAATATTTTTTATAAAGGAAAATAGAAGGATAGTTCAGTCTATCCTCTAGCATGGTTGATAAACCTCTTTTTATTTTTATAACTCATCATTGGTAATCTTTTGTCAATGTTTTCAGATTGTCAAGCAGAAGAAAACCTTTATTAGGTTTCAGATACAAACTTTCTCAGAGTAGACAGAGTATAATACCTTTTTTGGTATGGTGTCGAATCTTAAATCCTCTTTGATTTTGTAATCTTCAGTAACCAGTTTGTCACTGATGACATCATCAGAGAGTTTTACCTTATCTGAACTTCAGCATTTTGCATAATCAACAGAAAGTTAAGTCTTTTTCATGTATTTCATTATTTTTACCTTGTCTAATTTGTATTTTATTGGTGAGTTTGAAAACTCTTTCAGTGCTTTTTTTTTATTACAAGATATTTGCTTTATAATATTGTGCTGGTTTCTGCCATACATCAACATAAATCAGTCATAGGTATACATATGTCCTCACCCTCTTAAATCTACCTCCCATCTCCCACCCCATCCCATCCCTCTAGGTTGTCACAGAGCACGGGGTTGAGCACCCTGTTACACAACAAATTCCCACTGGCTGTCTGTTTTACATATAATAATGTATATATTTCCACGCTGCTCTCTCAATTCATTCACCCTGTCCCTCCCACATTGTGTTCCCAAATATGTTCTCTATGTCTGCGTCACCATTGCTGCCCTGCAAATAGATTCATCAGTACTATCTTTCTCTGTACACATACATTAATATACAATATTTGTCTTTCTCTTTCTGACTTGCTTCACTCTGTACAATAGCCTCAAGGTTCATCTACCTCATTAGGACTGACTCAGTGCATTCTTTTGTAAAGCTGAGTAACATTCCATTTTATATATGTACCACAATTTCTGTATCCATTCATCTGTCAATGGACATCTAGGTTGCTTCCATGTCCTAGGTATTGTAAATTGTACCACAACACTAGGGTACAAGAATTTCTTTCATTTATGGTTTTCTCAGGGTATATGCCCAGTAGTGGGATTGCTGGGTCATATGGTAGTTCTGTTCCTAGTTTTTAAAGGAATCTCCATACTGTTTTCCATAGTGGTTGTGTCAATTTGCATTCCCACCAACAGTGCAAGGGGGTTCCCTTTTCTCCATATCCTCTCCAGCATTTATTGTTTGTAATCCGCTTTCACTGAAATTACCATTCTGCATTGAAACACAGTTTACTTCTTATATTTAAACCTGTCCCTAATTTCTTATTCACTTTTTTCCTTCTGGAATTTTAGCATACCACTTAGCTAAGGTCACATGTAGTTATAATAGAAATTTTGAAAAACAAAGGACACTCTAGTAGATTCTAGAAGAAAAATATTTGATGAAAGTATATCTGTATTCAAATCAAAAGTTATAAGAATAATACATAATCTTTATGAAGGAATTATTGAAACTGAAGGAATATATCCTTCTATTCTTGTAAGTCAAATGGTACTACAAGGTGTTACTGACATACTAGCTGTTAAAAGGTTAACGAGAAGGAAAGTCATCTTCCACCTAACACTGGCTGATAGTCATACATCTGGTTTGAGATTATTTAGTGTGAGTGAACAAAGGAAATTTCTCTGAACACTGTCAGAAACTATTCACTAAGAACTCCAGACACTGCAACATGATAAATGGATAATTTGTTTATTTTAATTATTGGACAAGATGTTGGATGGCTAAGATTTTATGTTGTATAAAGGTTTCTGTTTTCTATTTCTTTGGGTTTTGATCTCCATTGGTCTACTTTCCCATTACAGCAGAACTTAGATTCTTCATAGTTTAATATCATTCCTGTTATTAATTGTGTAATTTTTAGTGCTGTTAGACTACTGAATTACTTGACACAGATGGTCAAAACAATAGCCTTACAAGATAATTACATGTAATTTCAAACAACCAGCAATGGGCCAATCTCAGAAAGGTTGTGATATGTTGTGTTTCACACATTTTCCCTGGTGTTCCCAGTATTCCAGAAGCTCTGTTGAATTTTATTCTCTAGTACGTGCTCATCGACTTGCTCAGAAATTGGAGGCTGTTCTCTGAAATCCCACTGTAGGAGTAGGGAAAAATAGAATCTTGTTTGCCTAGCAGGTAGGTGAACAAGAATAACATCAGTATGAATAAAAAACTTCTACATATAAAATTACAGCTTGCAACTGCAATGTGATAGCCTCTTCTAATGAAAAATGAGAAAATATTTGTTTAGCTTTTTTAAAGTATTGCTCTTTAAAGCCTGAATTCTTACTCTTGAAAAATAGGTTTAAATTTCTGTTTTCTGCCATTTAAATAATTGTGTCAGGCTTCCAAAGAACTTTCCTTAGAGATGCCTACTTGTTCTTAAGAATTTATGAGTGTGATTTTTAAAAAATGGTATTTTAGATTAATCTTTTTATTTGAAAAATAGAACATTGTTGTCCTTTCTTCATATTCTAAAAGCAAAAACACTAAATACCAAGTATATGTGTTTATGGTATTCAGGTCTTTCTGATGAGCCCATAAAAAGTGAAGCCCTACATTTCCTTGTGAATTGATGATTTATTACCGTAGTTGAATAGTTCTTTTCACTGGCATAGGATATTTTTTCAAGATGTACTTCTTCATGATTAATGACTCTCACAGAATATTAGAGCCTCCAAAATCCTAAGTATGTGGCTTATCCATAATATATCAATTACTTAAAAAATCAATGAACCTTAATTTTTAAAAATTTTGTGCAGCTATGATCTAGAAAACATTTCTATTCAATACAGATAAAATTGGAATAAATTTATGTCAATAAATTCAAATGATTTTAAAGTATTGAATATATAGAAATAGGTTATGTGTATGATACATATGTACAGAAAATTATTTATATGCAACTATTCATTAAATGGGGCTTCCCAAGTTATGCTTGTGATAAAGAACCTGCCTTCTAATGCAGGAGACATTAGAGACATGGGTTCAATCCCTGAGTCAGAAAGATCCCCTGGAGGAGGGCACAGCAACCCACTCCAGTATTCTTGCCTGGAGAATCCCATGGACAGAGGAGCCTGGTGGGTTACAGTCCATGGGGTCACAGAGAGTTAGATGTGACTGAAGTGACTGAGCACACACACACGCATTCATTAAATGAAATGATACTCAAGAATAAATTTCGAAGTAACTTTAAACAATTATAGAGATTAATGTATTCCATATGATAAAAAATTTTGGTATATGGTTCCATCTTAATTTTTGTTGTCCTTCACTATCTGACCAGATAATCGTATTTCACAACTAATAAATTCCTGTATAAATTTTAACTGACTCAGATTAATAACTGATAGTCACCACCATATTATCCTATGTATTCTAATACGATAATTGTTTCAGTGGTCTGCTACAGTGTACATTTTGTCCAATTGAGAAAAATATATTTCATAAAAATAGTAAATGTATAAAAATAGAATTGTACTTAGGAATTTTTTGAAACTAGGAATTTTTTGAAGCTTCATTTTGTTCAAATTGGATTGTGTTCTGCCTAGAAAAAATTGTTTTTCAGGATTTACAGGCTTGGTGCTTGGTGATTCTACTGTATAGTGATTGAAAAACTAATCAAGTTAAGTGATATATTGGATAAAAAACAGTCAGCCATTAAAATTAGATGTAAACAGAATTGAAACAGATTTGAAAGGATCACAAAAATATGAAAAAAGTACTTTATAAACATCTTTAGTGGAGCTATTTAAATTCTGGCAGTAATTATTAATAAGACAAATGAGAAGTTGCATTCAAGTAATCATCATTAGTACATATTTTTTCAGTTATGTTTTTGAGTTCCTGTTTTGAGTCCATTTTTGAATTGGAAAAACAAGGGTGGTATATGTTATGTCTGCCTTCTAGGAATTTAACTTCTATTTAGTGAGGCAAAAGCAATTCATATAAAACAGCATATCCTACTCTTCATGGGATACATTGTAAGAATACACTGTATTGATCAACTGTTCTCATAGAAACCGTCAGATCATATCAGTGCAAAAGAAAATGATTACTTGTATAGATGCCTGATGATACAACACAAAGAATCTGGAATTTGGCATCAGAAGACTAGCTGTGTCAGATTCCTCTTATGCCCAAAGTTGCATTATTTCAGCCTGCAATTTTTCTCCAGTCATTGCTGTAGCAACCAGCTGGGGCTGGGGTGACCAGGTGGAACCTCACCTTTGCTGCACTGAATATTTGTCACCACGTTACTTCTCAGCTGCTGTCACGTGGGAGATAATGCAAACTCACTCAGCGGTTCTCCAAGTGTGAGAAACACTTAGGTCACTAAGAAGTGTGAGTTGGTAGATAAATATTTTCCTCTGTCGTCCATCTGTAGCCAATTCTGGGATGCATTCTCTACACCCCTCGGAGGGTACCCAGTGAGATGAAACCCCAGTTGTTATCATGAGACAGCTTGATAAGGCATCCTTGAACTGGCTTTTCCTTCTTATTTCTTTCACTAGTACAAGTGCCCTGTTCCTAATTCCTAGGATCTATGCATAAAGTAAATTATTTGCACACAAACATTGAAGGAAATGGCTACCCACTTCAGTATCTTTGCCAGGAAAATTCCATGGACAGAGGAGCCTAGTGTGCTGCAGTCCATGGGGTCCCAAAGAGTTGGATACAACTGAGAAACTTAAGACTTTCACTGCTTTTATGATACTATTTTTAAGTATCATAGCATTAAGATACTTTTTTAAAAAAATGTTTACTAAGACTGTGAACATGGCAAAACAAAAAATAAAGGAAAAACAATAAAACCCCCTTTAAATCAAGAGGCAGCCTGGATTGCTTGGGTTCAGGCTCAAAGTTTGTTAGTGACTAGCTGTATGACTTTAGGCAGGCTAAGTCTTTTGTGTCCTGGTTTTCACGCTTATAAGTATGCATAAAACTAGTACCTACATTGTAAGGGTTGCTGTGATGATTAAACATAAGTCTCTTAGCAGTAACTGACTTAGCTGAGTAAGGCTAAAATGATTTCATTTATATAAAGCATTATAATAATGTCAGGCACAGTAATGACTTAAAACAGTGCACACTTATTTTACAGTCTGGAGTTCAAGATTTCCACAGGACTGTGTTCCTTGCTTTTCTAGGTCCTGGAGCCTCCTTCCTATAGGACCCCTTCTTCCCAACTCTTCTTTTGTTGTCACATCTCCTCTGACTTCCCTGTCTCCTTCTTACTGGGTTTACTAGGGTAATCAGCATAATCTCCTCATCTCAACATATTTAATCACATTCACAAATTCTGTTTTGCCAGAACAGGCAAAGGTGACATATTTATGTGTTTCAAGGATTAGAATGTGGATATATTTGGGGAACAATTATTCTGTCTAACAAAGTGCTCAACAAAGTTGGCCAAATAAATTCCTCTGAGCCCCACGTATATCATTTATTGCAATCAAAATAATTGTAGTCAGAGTGACATGATTTGGTAAGATTAAACAGGAACAGTCCAAGTTTATTATACAAGTTTGTACCATTATAAAATCATACTTTAAAACTGCACACTCGGGACTGCCCTGGTGGTCCAGTGGTTAACGCTCCGTGCTTCCAATGCAAGGGGCCCAGGTCCCATCTCTGGCTGGGGAACTAAGATCCCATATGGCATAGCTAAAGATTCTGCATGCTGCAACCAAGACCCGGCATAGCCAAATAAAACTAAATAAGTAAAATTGGTCTTTCAATGCTGTCTTAATCCTTACACTGATTCATAGGTCCCTTTATTTTATCTCGTGTTAAGTTTGAGCCCTGGTCATTCTAAGAGATTTGGAGTTTCCCAAACCCCAGTGGTACTCAATTTGTCACTTTTCTTTCTCCCTTAGAAGACTCTCAGCTTCTTGAAGTGTTGTGTCGTGGTTTTCTATGAGTATTCTGTTTGGCCATGTCTAGAACGAAGTAATGATTACTAATTTCTGTTGAATGATCCATAGCCAAATGAATGTATGCATTTGTGAGAAAAGGCCAAGCACATAGAATACTTAAAAGATAGATTTTCAATCTGATGTTGTTTAATATATAGCTGTTGAAAAGGTGAAATGTATTTTTTTTTGCATTTAAGCTGCTAAACAGCAAAGATACAAAAATCATTATTACAGCTTTAAATATTTTGGTTGTAATATTTTGGATTAATATGCTCAAGAAAGTATTGTGAGAAAGTGTGTACCCTACAAATAAACCTTAATTGCTGAGGGCAGAGAACTTAAATACAACTGAGGGTCAACTTCTCCCTCAGAAAGCAAGTGCAGAGCTGATGATCTCAGAATTCTATTGCGTTATGGTTGGAAAAACAAGCCCTTGAAGTCACTTACATAGTAAAACAAAAATGCAAGCAAATATCGCCGCTGCACTCTTTATGCTTGCAGCAAAAATATGCAACTGTATAGTCAAATTAGGCAGTGCTTTTGGCAGTCTGGAATTTTTTCATTGTACCCTGAAACTACATGCCAGAATGCTAGAAATTTCCAGTCTTAATTTTGTAGTGAAATTAGGTGTGAATGTGATGACTGATATAATGTATGCTGTACTATCAGATTTATATTTGGCATTAATAAGTTGCTTCTGGGTACAGTAGTGGCTTTCCCAATTTTCCCTGTCCCTTAACCTGTTGGAAGGAAGCCATCTCAATAGCATGAGGTCAGGCCAAGTCTCGTTTTCTCAGTTGCTGAAATCACACTTGATGTTGGTCACTGAAGTATTTTGTGTGGTCCGAAAATTCAAATTCAAGCTTTAAATGTCTTTCCTTTACATTAGTAGTGTTGTTTTTCAGTAGAATTGTGCTCCTTATCTGGAAAGTGTCTTTGTACAACTATTCAAGATGCTCAGATTTACAGAATCATTGAGGCTTTAACATATGCTGCTTAGGACTTAGGATAGCAAAACCAGTTTCAGTAATACTGCTCTTGTGTGATACTCATAGTTCCCAGAATTTAAAGTTTACACGTGAGCCACTGTAAAGGTTAATATATATCAAATCGACCAGGCTACCGCTGCGTTGTTTAGTCAAACACCAGTTTGGGTGTTGCTGTAAAAATATATATTAGATGTGCTTGGTAACGTTTACATTGTCAGACTATGTACAGATGGGTATACAGATAAAGGAAAAATCATGAAGAAATTAGGAAAACACTGGCCTGTGAAATACCTGGAACTTTTTATTTATTTAAAAGTTTCTACCTTTCAATTTGATATTTCGACTGCTTAATGGATACTGATTTTAAAATTTTTAAATGTATGTAAAGAAAAGCAGTATGAATTGGATATCAAGGAGTTAAATGTAATATCTGGTAATAAGATGACTTTGTAAGATACTGCCATAAAAGATTATAAACTTGCAGTATAGCTATGGTAGAGGAATTAAGTACTAGATTATTTTGTCTCAAAGCAATTATTATTGGTTCCATATGGGGAGGCAAATACCATACACATACACACACCTACACACACACACACACACACACACACACACACACACACACACACACACCATTTATTCATTCAGTTGTGTGTATAAATTTAGAGAGTATAGCATTGCAGGTAATTGGGATCTATTTTATTCAATTTAGGTCCAGTAAAGGAAATGTTTTGAAAGAGATATTTTTTTATTTTTAGATAATGGAAAATAACAGATGAATAAAGTAATTCAAGACAAAAAATACTTCAGTAGGAAGCTACAGTCTTAGATCCCTTATGGTTAGTCAGCAGTGCCTTCCCAAATTATGTTAGGAATTGAAGTATGTTTAGGGCTGTGTTAGATTTAGAAAAATAATATGGTGTAACAATTCTATGAGTATATTTTGGAGCTGGTTTGGATTCTAGATCTGTTACTTGACTCAGTGACTATGGCGAGCTTATTTAACCTGCTTGTTTATAAAGTAGGGAGAAGTAACAGTAAGCAATTCTAGAGGATTCTGAGGATTAAAGGAACCACTAGAATAGTGGCTAGCACATAGTGCTCAGTAAAGTGAAGATTCTCCCGTCCTTTCATCCTCATGTAGTTTTTTAATACAAAATTAAAAAAAAAAACTGGCAAGGGGTTATTTTACCTTTGTCTTAATGTTTTTGAAATGTGTGGCTAAAGCCACTAGTCCCCACGTACTTGGTGAAAGTCGTCATTGTGCTACATTGAACAGAATGAGAAATGGAAGTGTCACTAGTGTGTTGCATAAATCTGTCTCTTTTGGCCCTTAAATATGATTTCTTGTGAACTGTTGAAATTTGTTAATTTCAATTTTAAGATCCTAATACATGTTGTTGTTTAAGTGCTTATGAAATGCAAAGTGTATACAATTGCTGTAAGGGTGACAGGTAAAAATGATGGAGACTGACTATAGTTTTCAGAACATGTTAGACCTCAGAGACACTAAAAATAAATCAGTTGAGATGTAGAAAAATAATCTGAGTACTAATAAATGCCTTCTTCGATATAATCTGCATGCATATTCTGAAACTTCAATCATCCTTTCAACCTGTTGTCATAAACCCATGGATGCTATAACGCTGCCATAATGCTTTTTCTTTTAATGTATGGGAGCCCATGCAGGCTTTGAAGGCACATCCCACTTGATTCATTTTTATGGGAATTACTGCATGCAAATAAGAATGAATAATACTTGTTCTGTTTTCATTTCGTGCTTTGACCAGAATATCTTAATGTGAGTTACATCACAAAAAGTATACTTTAAATGTATTTTTTGCATCATGATGTCCAGTTATTGGTCAGACCTTTTCACTTCATCCTTCTTCTTGACCGTCTCTTGAATGGGCCTAGTGTTTATACTAGAATAACTTTCTTCAGCTGGATCGTCTATGCATATATAATTCCTCACATAGAGCTTCCTGCCATCTGTTTCACATTTTAATTCCCATGTATGCTTTGTTTCATCTGTATTAGTTTGAAACTAATTCTTAAGTAAGAAGTAATGCTCTTTCCTGAGTCTGTTCTGAATTGCCCGGGGTTTTGAAAAACCCCTTATGCAAAAACAGTGAGCATTATGGGTATTAGGGAAAATTATACTACTTTGAATATTTCGTGTTGAATCATCTTTCAGATTTAGGTACAACTCAGGTAGTGTTTACTAACCTGACGTAATTTGGAAATCAATGTCTCTTTAAGAATATATGGGAGAATTATATGACACTATAATATTTGATAGCATGACAAATTCACAGGGAAGTTTGGAACTTACATACAAAGGTTTCATAAAGAACTATTTTACGTAAAGAAGCTGGGGTTCCAGGTGGCACAAGTGGTAAAGAACCCGCCTGCCAGTGCAGGAGACTTAAGAGACTTGAGTTTGATCTCTGGGTCACGAAGGTTCCCTGGAGGAAGGCATTTCAACCCATTCCAGTATTATTGCCTGGAGAATTCCATGGATAGAGGAACCTGGGAGGCTATGGTCTGTAGTGTTGCAAAGGGTTGAACATGACTGAAGTGACTTAGCACACACACAAACGAAGATTTTCCTTCAGCATTTTCGATAAAAGAGAAGTGTAATACATTGGTGCTATCTTCTTCTAAGCAAAAAGGTATATAGATATCTGATAGCTTCTTCACCTTTGCCTGTGACATTTTCATCAAGAAATAAGAGCAATCTGCACAGTAAACTGGGCATTCCAAGTCTATACTTCTCATTAATTTATATGTTAGCCAAAGTAAGTATTATACACATTTCATTATGGATGTTTCCAAGTCAGTTTTCAGTACCTTCAGCCTCAGGAGACTTGAGAAAATTGTAAAGATGCCAGTAAGTTTAAGACTTGAAGCCCTGTTAGATGTCTTATCCTGACTGAGCAAATTGGGAAATAACGGAAGCCAAGGATAGCATGTCCTTTGAACTTAGCAGAAGCTCTGACGCCAGCATGTCCTGGGGTTTTGAGGGTGAGCGAGGAGGAAGAAGTGCTTGAGCACATCCTCAGTCTTCTGTCTCTGGAAGGATGCCTTGGGTTTTGAGAAAACAACTCTTCTAAGGCATTAGTTATTAAAGTTTTATGTCCTACTTTAAAAATGAAAATTAAACATAACTTGTTCTCCAGGAGATTCTAAGTTTTGCCTAAGTCAAATTGTAATAAAAATGTTCTTGTTAGACTCAGTCAGGCTTTCTGGGACCTGAGCCCAATCAAAATGTTCTTGGGTGTTTAAGACACTTGGGTAAGACACTTGGGTAAGAAAGGAACACCAGCAATTGGTTTGAGCAACCCTGAATAGGAGATAGTGCTGGTGGGAGGTGTACTTTGGACAGCAGTCTGATTGCCATGCAGGTGTAGCTTCCGAAATGTAAAGTCATTGTATTTTAGGGTGAAAGCAATTTAGAAATAAAAGGATTCAGCCAACTTGGTTTCCATGAGCAATATTTTAATGCTTAAGTGCTATTTTTTCCTAGTCAATTATGGGGACTTTAAAGAAAATGCAATCATAAACAACATATATTATAGCAAATGGTATGGTCTTATTCATTTGGTTTACTTATGAGTAGAAAATTATCTTTATTCTGGTACTTATAAGAATGCTTCAGTGGCATTATAGCCATCAACTTCAAGAAATGTTTAATCATTTTTCCATTGAGTGGTTAGCCTCACTGTAGCCTATTTCTATATACTTCACTGCTCCCCTACTAGAAAACAGTTTTTTTTTTTTTAAAGGCTTTTTTTCTTTCTGGTGCTTATTTCACTAAGCTGTTGTATTAAATATTCCTTTTGTCATATCTCTGCTGTCAGGTGATGTTAAAATAATAAAACTGCCTTGTATAATTCCGCAAAAAAAGGTAATCCATTTGTGTTTGACTGAAGAGTCTTTAGAATAAATCAGTAAGACATGCTACATGTGTAATTATTTCAGGAAACAAAGCAGCCCTAAATACTGTTTTTTCCGTTTTTCCTCTTTCCTGTTCAATTTCAGTTGTTTCCGAGTTTCAAGAACTGACAGGAGTAAACAGTTAAGTGCTTCCCTGCAGGGTTATGGTCTTGTTGGCGCTCTCATAACTAGTGTGTTTAGAAAGGTTCCTAACTATTTATCTGCTGCTAATGGTTGTGACCCAAAGGGAGCATTATATCAGATTTATATGTATGTGTGTATATACACACACATACACATTATATATATATGTACATGTATGCACACATTTTTCAGCTTTGCTGAGGATATTAATAGCACTTGTGATGTGATGAAGGGAGAATATGCTACGTGCTGCTTTCCATAAGGGATGAGATAAATGACCATTACTCAGCCCTCAGATGCAAACCAACCCAATATGAAAGCAGCTTGGCCGAAGAGGAATGTGCACCTAATTTGGGGGCAAAGAATTATGCAGAATGTGTTCAAGACACCTGCAGAAAATTAAAAGACTTTATTTCTCTGTATGTGAAATTCTCATGAGGTAATTACCCTCAGTGTCAGACATAATACCGCTCCCATTAGACAGAACACATTGAAGGAAAATTGAATAGACTTTTTGTCAGGAGTGCTCCTAAGGATTAATAGGGCTGTCTAAAGCAGTAATTGGAAGGTTTTCCACTGCTTTGCATGCAGCCATCCTCACTTGTGTCTTTCAGGTTTATTATTAGGCCATTGCCATTCTGTTTACCACAGAGGCACAAGCATCTTCATTGTTAACACTCCTGCCAGCACCTTTGTTTCTTTGGAATGGGCTGCTGCCTTTAACCACTTCCCTTTTTGTGCTGGCCTTGCCTTGCCTCCCTTTATGTCTCTCCATGGTCAGAGTGCCAAGAGCTGGCAGAAAGGGGCTCCTTTTCCATGCATCGCAAAGATGAAAGTGACCAAATAGGGCTTGATCAGCTAGAGCATCTCACTTTGTTTCAGGGCTCTTTCATCCTCCAGGGAACTTCCTAAGCAAGGGTGGAGCCGAGAGCTAATCTTTCTGTGTTTTGGCATCTGTAACACCGATATCCAGTTTATAGATCTATACAGCAGGTCTCTTTATTTGGATGTGTAGTATGCCACTAATTACTGCATGATAAGATTTCTGACCTAAAAGGATATTGAGAAATCTGTATCATATTATTTTCTCTGCTTCTTTAGCATATGGGGCCATGTTGATGGATTCATACTAAATTGGCACAAGTTGTAGTTTATCAGTAATGATGTTCTGGTTTGGGGTATACTAAAAGTGACCTTAAAAGTACTGAATGTGCAATCAGATTTTTGTGTACCACAGTAACTGATTTCCTAGTTTCACATGTTACTCATAAATACTTATAAACATAAAATATTATATATATATATGTATGTATGTATTTAATAGTGTTATGCTCCAGTAAATAGAGCAAACTATGGAGATTTAAACTTATAAGACTGATATATCATTGTTTTAATCAAAGGATTCAACATAGATAGCTTTTGTTAGTTATTTAAATATAATTAAATATTTTAAGCTTAGACTCAGAAGTATAAAGTGCATAATATAATGCCTCACACTTAGTAGGTGCTCACTAAAAATGACAGTTATCATCACTCTTCTTGTTGCTACTTTTAGGCATGTGTAGTATAGTGGATCTAACACTGGACTTTAGCTTATGTTAAGAGTATGTCCTGACTCATTCCTATACTCCCTGTGTGTACTTGGCAAGGTTTTTACTTCTAGAATTAAAACTTTCCACCTCTTGTGATAGGTAAACTCATTTGCTAAATTGTAAATTTCTCTGTGATTGGAGACCATTATTATTTTTAATAATTTTTATGGCTTATTTCCAGAACTGAACCTGTAGTATACCCAGTTACATATAAAGCACATTTACCTGATTATCTATTTATTCTAAGATTCTTCTGATCTGTGGCTAATAGATTTTTTTTAACAGAATGCATCACAATGAATTATGTGATATGTCAGTTACAGCTCCGATGGAACTGAGATTTTCAAAATAAAGGCCTATTCATCAAAGCACCTCTATTTTTGAAATTTGGCCTTGCCAACTGAATACTGGTAGATGGTCCAAACTGAGAGCTCTATGGGGTATCAATGAAACTCCCTCTTTGTTTGACCAGACATTCTACACTTACCAGGTGGCCTTGGCCAGGAGCCTCTGTGCCTACCTGGGGAGGACCACCACAGGCCATGAATGGCTGTTTAGTCTCCAGACTTCGTTGATTTCTGCCCACCTCCACCCCCAGCAAGTTTTAAGCAAAAGCCTACTTAATGGTGGTGACATGTGCCCACCAAAGAATGATGGAAGACCATCAGCTCAAGTCTCAAAGATCACTGAATGTCTAGTAAGGTTATGAAAATATTTGATCATGACTCAGACACCACTTGGACTAGGTTCAAAGTGGAGAAACTAATTTCTGGTTCCTTCAAAAATTAAGCTACCTGCTCTGAATAAAATACATAAACCACCTAAGTGTATAATGCATATACCCTCTGATATTTTGGCTTTTACAGGTTGACTATTGTACCCAGCCATGTAATTATTATTATTATTATGGCACATCTGTTTGTATGTGTTTGTTACCTTACAGTAGTAAAGAGATAAGAAAATTTAAACGTATATTCATGTTGAAATAATCTTCTCCTTTTGCCTATATTTTTATGCTAATGTGACTTGAGAAAACAGAGGATAAATTTTTCCTTCATGAACACTTAACAGGGTGAAGCTAGTAATTTTCCTTTGCTTTATTACTAGAAAAATATCCATTTTATCTTTATCTGTGTATCTATTTTGAATTTTTAATTCACTATACTTTGAAGTTTGACATAGTGACGCATTGAAAACAGTGAACTGATTTTCTTTTAACAGTTTGTTCAGGATTTTAGGATCCCATTTATCTTCCCTACTTTACCTCGTTTAGAGTTTTTTAAAATTGTTTTTTCCCCTATGACCATTCTTGTTAGACTTTTATTTTTTTCCTAGCTCAGTACAACATAGTCTCTCTTAAATTGAGGAGTTAAAACAAATCAATCTCTAAATTTTCAAAGTAGCAGATAAAATGTATTGGTTAAATTTTTCTCATCAAATATTTCATATCTTTTAATACATATGATAATTTCCTTGAAAATATTTAGAAGATACATTAAATGAATTTATACAGATAAATTCATATGTGCTGAAAATTGTAACATGAAAGTAACACTCATGTATCCATCATCTAGCTTAAGAAAATATATGCCATTGTTACCCTCCCAGATAACATTTTGTTCTCTTTCTCTATTTTGGGTCTAACTCCATGTATATTCCATAACAGTATGTTTTGTTTACTGGTTTGAACTTTATGAATGGAATTGTAATGTATGATGTGCCTGTCTATGCCTTATATCTTTTGTTCAAAATTATTCAAGATTCACTTTTGATGCTATGCAGAGTAGTATATCATTCACTAGAATTTTAGTGTGTAAATTAATTTCACAAATAATTTCACAGTGTATTTCTTCGCTGAATGTAACTCACATAACCACATAACAGCAATAGGTTTTGTGGTGCATTTGTTTTGATAAACATTTGTGATTGTTAGGAACAATGGTGCTATGCATCTTGTTATGCAAATCTGCCAGTATATAGATGTAAGGTATTCTGTTAGGAATATAATTACAGAGGTGCTACATATACATGTGCTCAACTTTAAATGCCAAATATTTTCCAAAGTGTTTGTACCAGATTACCCACACACTCCAGCAGTGATTAGGTGGACAAGTCCTCAGGTTCCACCTTTTTTCTAAATTGACATCGGCTCACTTTAAAATTTTTTCCTGAAATTCTACCTCCTTATGGTGTAGCCAGGCACTCCAGGAAGCAAACTCACTCAGAAGGACAATGCAGATAGTGAAGTGCAGTTTATTACACCGGCGGGCCCAAGGCAGAGTCTCCTGTTAGCCAAGGACCCCGACCAGCATTTGTGAGGATCTTTTATACCCATATGTACGTGTCCAAACCCACTATCCCAAATCACCCGAAACTTACATAAACAAAGGAAAGGTAAATACAATCACAGTAATGCCATCATTCAAGTATCATGTGTTCGAACATTCAATAATCAATAAGCCCGAGGTTACATTCCAAATAGTTAATAGTCGATAAGCCCAAGGTTACTATCAGAAAGTTTATGACCTGTCCGGAGCCAGGGTTTATGACCTGTCCAGAGCCAGGGGTGATTAGTGCATGTTTTCTCTTAGGTGTTGAGTATCCTGGATGTAATCTTCGAGATTCCCCTGTCCAGAGGAGGGTCTTATCCCTCCATTGTAATTTCCACAGGCACTAAGCACAGAGTTCAGAGAGGTGCCTGAACATGGTCAGCATGAACAGGCCTGAAAGGGAGATCGGGCCCTATGAATTCCTTCTTCACTTATAGTTTTAAATTGTTATTTCCTGATGATTAACAAGAATGAACACACTTTGATGTTCATGATCTGTTTCTTCTTTTTATAAAATGTCTGTTTACGTCTATTGCAAGCTTTATTTGGGTTATTTGTCTTTTCTTTTCGATAAGAACTTTTACATGTCCTGAATACTAATCCTTATTTATAGATGCTGAAAATTTTTTCTTATAGGCAACAGCTTCTGTTTATTCTCTTCATGGTGTACTTTAAAGAATCGAAAATACTTTTAACTAAATCATTTTAATGTAACTGAACTTATTACTTTCTTTATGACTAAATTTTTTACGTCATTATTGGATCTTTGGCTTCCCCAGTCTCATTAAGATCTCATCCTAATTGTCAAATGAAAGATTTATAGATTTTATTTTATAAAAGTAAGGTGCTTATTATATCTGGAGTGTATAATTTGTGTAGTGTGTGAAGTAATGATCATGCGTTTTTCTTCTTTTTTCCAAATGAGGAACAAGTCTAACAGCATCTTTTTGAATAGTCAGTCATTTCCTCACCAGTCTACAATGTCAGATGACATTTATATATGTCTGGATTTATTTCTGTTCTGTCTCTTTTCACTTATATTCTTTATCTTTATACCTTATATCTGTGGTATTTATGAATCTCAATATTTGGCAAGGGAAATCGTCCCACCTTTTTTTTTTTTTCCAGGCCTGTTTTTCTTGTTTCTAAGCCTTTATAATATGGTTATACACTCCAGTATTCTTGCCTGGAGAATCCCATGGACAGAGGAGCCTGATGGCCTATAGTCCATGGGTTGCAAATGAGTTGAACACGACTGAAGTGACTTAGCATGCATAGCTCATTTTGGGAAAATTTGCATCTCAACTATTCTTGGTACCGCTGTCAAAACACATAATTATGCCTTTCCAAATAGAGAAGATTAAAAAAATAGCTTTCAGTGAGTATTTACAATTTTTGTCACATACATTTTGCAGACTTTTTGTTAGATTTACTTTTATATTCCTTTTGTGGTTTAAAACTATTTATATATACACTTTTTAAGCTGGCACATATTATAAACAAACAAAAAGTGCCCGAAACACAAAGTTCAGCTTAATTATTAGAAATTCACACAGCCATGTGACCCACCACCAGGTTAAGAAATACAAGAGTGGTAGCTACTCTCTAAAAGCCTCATTATGATCTCTTCTTGTCTTAACTTCCTCTTAATGTTTTTCTCTAGCTACTCTCCT
This sequence comes from Antilocapra americana, assembly GCA_007570785.1. Lineage (NCBI taxonomy): Eukaryota > Metazoa > Chordata > Mammalia > Artiodactyla > Antilocapridae > Antilocapra > Antilocapra americana. The sequence goes on along the minus strand of ML663008.1, from coordinate 4,126,082 downwards.
ATCTTGCAAATGCATGCAAATACATCTTCTAACATGCAAATGCCTGTTCCTCAGGTACCAGACACTCAGCATTCCAAATTAAATTTGTCATCTTTTCTCCCTTCCTGCTTCCCTTTTGTGATTCCAATCACAGCACATGCCACCACAACCTAGGCAAGGCAAAAAACTAAGTTATTCTTCATTGATTTTCTCCTTTTCATTCAACTTTCAAATCTGAAAAATTATCATTTTCTGTTGATTTTAATGCCTTTTGAATGTCGCTACTTCTTTTCATTGCCACTAATGTCACCATAGATCAGCTTCCATGAGCTCTTTCTTGAATTTCTAAACTTATTACTTCCCAAGAGATTTTAGTAGCCCCAATCTTCATTCTTCTAAAGTCTACCAAAAAAAAAAAAAAATGTGTTTGTGGTACTTCTTATTTAAAACTTTTAATTGCTTCCCATTTATCTAAATTTAAATACAGCAAAAGAAAGCATCCATTTTCTTTACATGGTCAACATGACCATGTATGATTATTATCCTCTCCTTTCTTCATTTCCTCTTTATTTCCTTTTCTTTATCAGGCTTCACCTCTCCCCCAACTCTCTACCATATTGCTTCTGTAAAGCTCTATATTTCATGTCTTCTAGAACACATTGGACACTGTTACACTTAAAATTTTTCTTGTTTGAATTTCTCATTCATTAAGCTCTCTGAGTAGGGTTACCAAAGTTTTTAACAAAGCTAACATATGATTTAGATTACTATAATAAAAAGTCAAGATATAGAAATTGTAATAGCAGTAATCTATACTATTATATTATAAATGGATATTTTGCACTAAGTTTCATTGCCTCATTGTATATCATAGCATGATATTGGGTTGGCCAAAATGTTCATTAGGGTTTTTCCCTAAGATGTTATGGAAAAAATACCAAATGAACTTTTTGGCCAACCTAATAATATACTTAATCTGGGAATAAAAGACATTTATGGGTTTGATTCTTTTCTCTTTATTCATAAGTTCAAAAATAAGACCATCTGGTTCAAAATTTGCACCTAAAAAAGCTTTATATGAAAGCTGACCCATGTTCATATGTTGGTCATTATATACCAAGTGCCTAGCACAGGACTTGACTCATCATAAGCCCTCATTAGATAGTTGTTGAGTGAGTGAGTAAATGAGAGAGTGTGGGGGAGCATGAAGAAATAATTAAGTGTTGGTATTTATCTGGTGAAATTAGAAGAGAAGTTACTCATCTAACAAGATCAAGCATATGGCAGTAAAGGGCAGTTGTAGTAAAGGGAGAAAGGTTTGGGGATTTAATGTTTCTATAATCACTATTTTATCTTGGTTATTCCTGACCTCATTTTCATCTCAGCAGTTCAGTTAAATTCTCACTTTTAGAATAAATCATTTTGTTAAGAATAGACATTGTTTTGAAGGTAATCTGTTTTTTCCTGCAGTAATATTTGTATGAAATTTCCACACGTATCATGGTGGGCATTCACCACCTCTGCTTCTGTGTACCTCTGAGAATAACCACTACTGAGACAACAATAAATATCCTCTAGATCAGTGTTAGAGAAACCTTATCTGTAAATGCGAGACAGTAAATGTTTTTAACTTCATGGGCCCTAGGGTCCCTTTGCAACTACTCAGCTCTGACTTGGTAGTGGGATAGCAATATAGATGATATGTAAATTAGTGTGTGTGGCTGTGTTGCAATAGTTTATTTACAAAAACTAGTTGAAGGATGTGTTACCCCATGGGCCATATTTTTGCAACCCCACTCTAGAGGAAATATTGAAGGGAGGGGGAAAGTATATGAGAATAATCCTAGATTAGAGCTCAGCTCTGTATTTAGGCATTTTTCTCCAAGAGCCAGTGAAGATGAGCAACAAGGCCTCTTCTAGTCTAAAGAGGAGGCAAGCAACTGTGTCTTCCATCCCTCTTACACATTGGCAATGTCACCAAACATGTTCCTTTGTGTTTCCAACCTCCATGAAGATGCTTTGACTTTCAGTTTGAAAAGCAACTGGTTTAGAAAAGTAGTTTCTTTGGAATAATGGTTTCAATATTTATTTAACATGAGCAAGATATGTTTGAGATAAATTTGGTCTGCTTCCAAGGTAGCTCTGGGGACTTCTGTGGTCTGTCTGTAAGTGTTTACAAGACAGAGTTTGCAGATTATTTTTAAACCAGGAATAGCTTGGTAACTGAATGTTTCCTCATTGAAAGGGCAATGGATTTCCCCAAGAAAAAACAAGCACGCTAAGAACAGTCTGACCACTTCAACAGAATTTTAATAAGTTCCAGGATATGCGGCAAGTGTGGATATGGCAGAAAAACAACTGTTTTTCTAACATATGCTTCTACCCATGTGCTGTGTGTGTATGTCTCAGCCCTGCCATTGGCACTATAATCTAGCTTAGGAAAGAAATGTCAATAAGAGTACTGAAATTCATATTATATGTTGTATAATATTTTTGAAAAGCTCTGTGCCATGATTCTCTTGATGCCATAAGAATTAACCTATTTCATTGAAGTTTTATGTCTGGCATTCTACTGGGAGATTTCCCCAGCATTGTTATACCATACTCATTTGGGTTACATGACAGCCTGTAGTAAGATACTGGTCCTATTCAAAAAAGTGCTGCATAAGTCTTCTTCAGGGGACCATCACTGCAAACTGAGAGTCGTGTGGACTCAAAACTTTAAAACAGCGTTTCCCTGTTTCCTCAGTGGTAAAGAATCAGCCTGTCAGTGGGGGAGGTACAGGTTCAATTCCTGATCCAAGAAAACCCCACATGCCATGGAAGAACTAAGCTTGTATGCCACAACTATTGAGCCTGTTCTCTAGAGCCCATAAATCACAACTACTGAGCCCACATGCCCTAAGCCATCACAGTGTGAAGCCTGCATACCACAGTGCAAGGGTAGCCCCACTCTCCATAACTAGAGAAAAGCCTGCACAGCAACAAAGACCCGGTACAGTCAAAAATAAATAAATAAATATAATTTAAAAAGAGACTTTAAAACTGAGAAAAAATTAGAATAACTTTAAAAATTAAGACTTTATTTTTTAGGGCAGGCATAGGTTTAAAAACAGTGGCTTTTAAACGTTTAGGATCATCAGGCAAACTTGTGTACATGCTTGGGATTTGCCTATAGAGATTATGATTGCATGTATCTGAAAAGATACCCAAGAATCTCCTTTTATTCATCACTGTGGATAATTCTGAAGGAGTTGGTCCTGAGACTTCACTTTGAGAACACTGTTCTTAAAGCTTATTCTTTTTGTGCCTTATGGGTCTGTAGCCAATACCTCGTTGGGATAGAAATTGTATTCACCTTCACCGTTGGGTTGCCTCCAAAGTGTTCTCTGGTGTATGAAAAACTTTATGATTTGAACTGTACACTTCATTCAGCAAGAGCCTGCTGGCTCGCACATTCAACAGTAACACCATGGAAGCCACAGCAAAGAGGCAGATGCCTGGATCCTGCTGTTCATGTGATAGAAATGACTGTATTCAGCAGCAAAATCCAGAGAGACTGGACGAAACCTAATCAGGCAAGTCAGTTTCCAGAAATATAATCCATTCCTAAAAATGAAGAACAATACTATGCAACTCATTAAAATCATTACATCAGTCTTGCATTTGAAGAAGAGCTTTTAATGTTTCTGCCTTGTCTTATGTATAGCCAGACGTCTTAATCCTATAATTCTCTCCTCTGACTGCCAAGAAGACACTCGAAGAATGAATTGAAATGACATTTCATGGGCTTCACACTTGAAATCATCAAGCATGTTTGGTGATAAAAGCTGAATTATTCATAAACAAATAGTCTAGAGACACATACTGTTGTTTTGTGGTTGAAGAACTATTGTTATTTCCCCTAAAAGCTCCCTTTTATTCTTTGAATAATTACTCAGGACATATTTAAAAGAAATGTAGTTCATCTAGTTGTAGTTTCAGATGCTTTCCTTTTCCCTCTCTTTCTCCTCTTTCTCTTTCCTCTTTTTAACCTTTTTTTTTTTTTAATGGACACACTTTAGAAATAGCCTTGTTAGATTTTACAATGATACAGGCTAGTGAAGATTTTTCTTTAATTTTCATACTCTTATGGATTAACATTGTTGAGCCACTATTTTACTAATGACTATTTTTTTCTATTTTCATTGAGAGTAAGATGATACTATCTCTACAGCTAAAGGCATATAAACAATTGAAGTAATATAGAAATCTTAGCTTATTCGAAACTGGTATTAGGTAAGCACATATATTACTGTCTTTCATAAGAGATTATATTAATTTAAGCTCACTTGTTTTGAAATTGAATTTTATAGGTTTGTTTAAATTGCCACTATATTCCTGAGGAGTAATACAGCATGTGCCAGAGAAGAAGCCCCTTTCTGGAGTTTTATATTGACTTCAATGGTGCCTGACCCTCTGGTGAGTAACTGCTCGTAAAATGAATTGTTGACACTAGTGAAGAGAGTACATTCTTTCATGGCTCTGGCAAGCTCCATAACTTACATCTGATCTATCTTAAAACTAAGCCCTGTTTGTTACACTGTCACAGAATTGGTCACTTATTCTTATTTTTAGCTCCTTAACAATATTTAGAAATTATTTAATTGTAAAGCATACTAACAGGGATGTAGTAATTTCATTTTGGCAGCATAAGGCATCGTTTGTGCTAATCTAGATGCAAGCCATAAGAACATCTGTCAGTTCTTGTTTGTTAGTTAGAGCCTCAGCGCTTCTTTCTGATGCTCTCAGAAGACTGACACATGCTATCCTCAGAACCTGGTTTGTGATGCCCACATCCCTCCTGTAGATTTCCATGTATAGCCTAACTGTGACTTTGGAGTTCTTATAATTTCTTGTCAAAGAGATATCAAGAAGAAAATAATGTTTAGATGAAGAAAAGAGCCTGCAAAAGAACAACTGAATATTGTCAGACATCCCTTTGCACACTAAGGTCTGTATAGTCAAAGCTATATGTTTTTTCTATAGTCAGTTATGGATGTGAGAGTTGTACCATAAAGAAGGAAGGGCACCAAAGAAATGATGCTTCCGAATTGTGATGCTAAAGAAGACTCCTGAGAGTCCTTTGGACATCATGGAGCTCAAACAAGTCAATCCTAAGGGAACTCAACCCTGAATATTCATTGGAAGGACTGATGCTGAAGCTCTAGTACTTTGACCACCTGATGTGAAAAGCTGACTCATTGGAAAAAACTTTGATGTTGGGAAAGACTGAAGTCAAAAGAAGGGGGCAGCAGAGGATGAGAATGGTTAGATAGTATCACTTACTCATTGAATTTGAGCAAAGCCCAGGAGATAGTGAGAGACAGGGAAGCCTGGTGGGCTGCAGTCCATGGGGTTGCAAAGAGTGAGACACAGTTTAGTGACTGAAAAACAACAGCAACACCTTGTTGAAATTGTACTGACTTGATGAAATTAACATTAACCTCCAGGAAGTAGAGCAAGTGCTAGACTAGAAACCAGAGACCTGATAGTGTCCCTGAAGGACAGGGGCAAGACATTTAACCTCTCCGAATGTTACTTTTCCTATCTCTACGTCTGTAACTTAAAATAATAAAACAGATTTTTGTGGGATTAAATGAGATAATCTGCCTTACACTGTATTTTGAACTCTAAATCTAAAGTGCTATATACTGTGTGGAGTTACTGCCCTTGGTGTTGAATTTGTATCTGTTAGATTAAGAATCTGTGAATTGGAAACATTAGTCTAAGAATTGACTGTTTTCCAGTGAATGAATAGTTAACTAGTATACTTTCAGCAAAAATCTTTTTTTCTACTGTCCTCCAGAACATAATGTTGACACAGTCTTTTTCCTACCAGAGACTATCCAGGAGTAATGTTTTTATGATCATATGGATTATGATTAGAATATTCTTTTCTCTGTGTCAGTTGAGTCTTAACAATGGAAAAACCCATCAGTTTCCTTTGATTTATATGTTACTGTTTCTTTGTCCCTCACACCACCTTCTCAGAAAAGATTGTTCATCTGGTTGGTTGAAATAATGGCACATTCAGATTAGAGCTTCTGAAATGTCAAGGATGGAATACACCCAGTGGCTTTATAAACAATGGTTAAAACACTAATTAGTTCATAGAACCTTAAGAAGAATTGATGTAACTATGAACTTCTCTCCCTTTCTTAGCCCATCCCGTAGGAAAAAATGAGTAGTTCAGAATTTGGGAGGTAGGGGAGAGAAAAAAAGGTGTTTGTATTTTGCAAATGCTCCCCTGAAAATCAGAGTGATCCCCTTCTGAAGTAGTGTTCCTCTCCTCCTTCATGCTATTGTCCCTCTGTCCCATGGGTATATTTCTATTTCAAACAGCTTGTTAAAAATAAGTTTTTATTATAGATAATGACATTCTCTCCAGTGGGAAACAAACGAGAAATATGGTAAGTATAGAAGAAACTGAAGATTGCCAAAACCTTGGTTTAGTCCACAACTGCATGGCAGATGGAATTCCTTTTATTAAGCTATATTTGTCATTTTTATTTTGCTGAGATGAAGTAAAATGTGATAAATGCTAATACCTGGGGTTATTAAGATTGTTAAAAAAGAGACACAAGGAATGTAGATTTTGGCAGGATATTGTATATGACAGTTTCAGAATCTAGGCAATTGCAATGTGCCTTTTTAAAATCTCTTTTCACTCCCACACACTTGTAATCAAAAAATAATAGGAGAAAATTCACTGGGTACCAGCAGGGTTGTGTGGGCTTAGTTTTGTCATTGTGACTTTTAGGAAAGTGGTCCTGTGGTAAGAAGTGTGAAAATGAAAGAAGAAAAAATGGTAGCACTATGGGGAAGGAACCAGGGGTTTTTCCTTCCTTTGCATCCCATAACACTTAGACCACCAAATACCCATGCTGGTTTCAATGAATAGTATGTGTCGAATGTGGATTCTGACAAGGGTTGGGAGTTTAGCATCGTGATATTGAAAGCAAGAGTTATTGCTGAGACACTGAGCTGGGAGCTAGTCAGGCAAGGACACTTTCTGAATCCCATAAGCATGGATTCACAGATGATTTATAAAATGAGATTTTCTTTTTCAGAGAATTCTGTCTGTGTATTCATTCTGTAGATTTGATATTTGCTCTGTTGTTTTGTATTCATTGAACCTCTTTGTATAGGCTCATTTGAAACAAGAGGATGATGTTGGCTATCCAATAAATGAAATGTTCTGGGTATCTTGTATTAAGATCAGTATGAACTGAATTGAGCTAAACTAAGGGAGTGATCTGGACTCTCATGTTTTATTGTGCGGCTGTACAGGAAGGATCTAAATAATTAATTAATTGTATTTTTTTGTTTCAAATCATTTTAAAGTGATTTTAAAAGTTATGTAAAATAGAACAAATTAGAATATGCTAAAAATTTGCAAGAGAAAAACTAAAACCATTTAGGGAAATGACATAAAGTGGAAAGATAGTAAGCACAGGACAGATATGCTTGTCAAAAGTTACTCAGTTGCTTTGAGTTAGTGAAGAAATATGGTTCTAAAATTTCTAGCAGCCTGTAAGAAAACTTCAGTTACTCAGTTTCAAGTGTCTGTTAAAACAAAAATTCCTCAAGAGAATTACTGTATTATAATATAGCAGCTGTTAAGGCGCTATTCTCCTTGGTTACTTTAAAAAAGTAAAATACAATATGCTATAGAGCTCTAGTCTTCAAAATAATCTGATTTTTACAACTTGGAACTCTCCAAATTTACTGTGTGAGATTGTAACGCCAAGACTGTAGAGCTGCTGCTGCTGCTGAGTCGCTTCAGTCGTGTCTGACTCTGTGCGACCCCAGAAACGGCAGCCCACCAGGCTTCCCTGTCCCTGGGATTCTCCAGGCAAGAACACTGGAGTGGGTTTGCCATTTCCTTCTCCAGTGCATGAAAGTGAAAAGTGAAAATGAAGTCGCTCAGTCGTGTCTGGCTCTTAGCGACCCCATGGACTGCAGCCCACCAGGCTCCTCCGTCCATGGGGTTTTCCAGGCAAGAGTACTGGAGTGGGCTGCCATTGCCTTCTCCAGTAGAGCTACAGACTCCAAATCAGAAACTCAGAATCTTGTCCATGTGTTGATTCTGGGCTGTCTTATCATCATGTGTTAATAATGAATGCCTTTGTTGTGTTCTGAAGTGATAAAACCAAAAATTAAGTAGCATTCAAATTTAAGAAATTTTAGTCATCCAGTGAAGACTCCTAATACTTTATAATTCTACTAAACTAGAATGATATGCAACTGCTTTTTTTTTTTTTTTAACAGAGTCAGTGTTCTTCACCTGGACAGCTGTTTTTTTTTTTTTTTCCTGCCTGATATTCCATATATTCATTTATGACTCTGCAATGAGGGATGCACGACATCTGTTTCAAATCAGATTTTCCCTAATTTTTATGTATGCCCTCTTGTTCCATCATCCACATTAAAATTCACAAGCAGACATGATCTATTCCACACCAGATTTCATCTTCTGTACTGCAGATCTATAAAACCTATCTTTACTGCCTTGTTTCACATGTCTCTTCTGTAAGAATTTGCCTTCTTGGCATTTCTTTCTTTCACCTTTGACCAGAAATCAGGCATAATTTTGGGTCCTTTCTTTGGCATGTCAATGACTAAAGCATCTTTCTGTAAAGGAGAAGAGCTAATCAAGCTGGCAATCCAAGAGAGGTCTGTGTATTCTCACTTCTCATATTTGCAACACCTTCTCATCGTTCTCTCAGTGCCTCTTCTTATTTCTGTGGAGTTTTAAAAATTATTCCCCTGCACGGTGAAGACATCTGGACATTCTGAATACGTGTCTGGTTGTACGCTGTGTATGTGTTTTCCTTTAAAAAGAGGCAAATTCCAGCCCTTTTGCTTGTGTTCATTCTTACAGGATTGGTAAAATTCTTACTTTGTATGGAGTCATTCTTTCCCAGCAAGGTGAACTTTTGTTGGAAACATCTGTGTGACATCTCTTCTATCCTGGAAAGCAGCCTGCTTGTGTAGTGCTGAGGGATTTGTTTAATTAAGAGGGTCAGGAGCCTGCTTTGAATAGCCAAATGGTGCACTTCTGAATTCTCCAGTCTTCTCATAAGAACTCTGGTCTTTGCAGAACATCGCTGTGGGATACAAGAAGAGTTTTACACTTTTAGGGAATATCCTGCTATTTAAATAAGTAGATTTTGAGAGAGTAACATAATGAGAAACTTAGTGATTTCTATACTGTATTAAGGCTAGTAGATTATTAAATGTATTTAAATAATTTGCTTAGAACCTACTCTTTCTTAACAAATATACCTATATTATTTTTATCTTCGACTTGTAGAAATGATAACTAATACATTGTTCATGCCTCTAAATTCACAATGTAATACATGAGCTTATTGACTCATTGGGAAACATCAGCTGGTTATTTAAATGTTGATCTTTAGAAAGAGCTGTAGTGTGCAATAGAAGAAAACTGTTCAAATATCTTCACATAGTAGTCTTTTGCTTCTCTTTACTTTGTTTTCAAATTCTGTAGTTTGAAGCATGTTTTGTGGGGGAGGTTTACCAAATGTTCTGCAGTATCTTTGTTCTTTTTCCCATTTGTTCAAACATCTAAAAATTCCTTTACATTTGTAAAACCAGTGATTTCTAATTCTTGGACTTAATCCTATTGCAAGTAGGTGGATAGATTAAAAATATTTTGTTTTGGTTTTCATGTATTTCCAGCTACTGTAGTTACCTAGTGACAATTTTCTGTGTTTTTTACTGGTTATTTGCATAACCTGTAACTGATAACTGGCATACCAGTTTATGGCAAATTAGTATTTGGAATGCCCTCTTGATTGTCTGGAGACTTAGAATATGGCCTTTGAGGTTAGAAGGTATTTCATATTGGGCTTTTATGATAGATAGGAATCATACTATTATTTGTAAATTTATCCATCTTTCTTGGTCTACTCTGTATTTTACTAATAAACATTTTTAAGAAGAATATTATTAGAATTTATACCTAATTTTGGTTTATTTATTTTTTAAGATTTTTTTGATATGGACCTTTTTTAAAGTCTTTATTGAATTTGTTACAATATTGCTTCTTTTTTATGTTTTTTGTCCGTGAGTCATATGGGATCTTAGCTCCCCAAACAGGGATCAAACCCATACACCCTGGAAAGTGAAGTCTTAACCATTGGATCACCAGAGAAGTCCCTATATCTAATTTTTAGGATATTCCTTTAATATGTTCTCTAAATCTGTAAATATAGTTGTGGTAATCTTGCTGACTGATAGGCAATATCAGGAATATAAGGAATCATCATGTAACTGACAGTTGGTGGAGTGTTGAGACATCATCAATATCGAACACAAGTAGGAAAACTACAACCAATGAGTCAAATCTGGGCCACCACCAGTTTTTGTAAATAAAGATTTTTGTGATGCAGCCTTACCCATTTGTTTACGTACTACCTGTAGCTGATTTTGTACTATAAAGGCAGAGTCTAGTTGTTGCAACAATGACCATATGGTGTGCAAAGCCTAAAATAATTAGCATCCAGTCTTTGCAGAAAGTTTGTTGATCCCTGTTCTTGAGGATCACTCAATTTATTACTATTCAACTGTCCAGTGCATCGAAGCCAGAGTTCACTTTGTTTCTCTTACAGAACCTGATCATTTAGTTTTCTTCTGCAAATTAGCATTTAGGAAAATCTCTTGATGTGGCTGGGAACTCAGTGATTTCATGTAAATCAGCTCATTTCAAACTCATTCTAGTGACAAGTTGGCCGACACTTGATTGATTTAATATTTTGATACTTTTAGTACATAATGATGTGGTGATATAATTAAACCATTAATTTTAATGACTTCTCAGGAAAAGGAAGTAAAATTAGTTGAGTGCCTCCCATGATACAGGCTCTTTGCTAGATTCCAGTCTCCAGGTGGCAGTTAAAATTCAGAAAGTAATATATCAGCAACACAGAGAAACAAGGTCCCAAAGGAGGCATTCCGCTTCTCATATTCTATTCCACCCAGTTTTTTTTTCTTTTTTTTTTACTGGTGAAAAAATTAATTTCAGTAGGGTTAAATAACTTGATTGGAATTACAAATTAGAAAGTGGCAGAGTTGACATTTGTGTATAGACCTGCAGGTTTTCAGAGCCCAAGCTTCTTATGTTAAACTGTATTGCTTAGTATGTTATGTCAAGACATACGGAGTCTTCAAAATAATCTACTTGTGGATTGTGGCCTTTAAAAAAAATAGCACTAGAATTTTCCCCAGAAGTTAACTACTTATAATAATATAATACCTTACTAACTCAATGGATAAGAAGATATTGAGCAGGTCTAATATAATCCCATTTGGATACAGGAATATCAAAATCATAGCCACTTCAAGAAAGTAATCAGCAACTTTGTAAGATATCAGTATCATAGCCACTTCAAGAAACCAACAGAGTTTGACAATAAAAATGATATCTGGTGTTAAAATCACTCTCAATTGTGACTGCATGCATTTTATCCCTTTATTACATGTGGAAAAATGTGTATTTCTCCCCCAAGTTCTTTTGTCTAGGGTGTTCTTTTTCAGAGAGTATTACTATTTTTATTATTACTTTTATATGATAGGATTAGTGGAGAGTACCTGAAAGCAAGGAACATTAGTGATCTAGTAGGACAGTCAACAAGCTTTAAAGCCTAAAAAAAAATTTTTTTTAATTGTTTTTAAGCTCAGTCATGTCTGACAAATCTTTGTGACACTATAGACTGCAGCCTGCCAGGCTCTTGTGTCCATGGAATTCTCTAGGCAAGAATACTGGAGTGGGTTGGCATGTCCTTCTCCAGGGAATCTTCCCGACCTAGGGCTCAACTGTGTCTCCCGCGGTTCTTGCACTGCAAGCAGATTCTTTTACCACTGAGCCACTGGGGAAGCCCTTAGACCTTATTACAGGCCTGGATACAATGCTTGATGTATCAGTCAAAATGAGTGCCAATTCTGTCTTGTCCTCTGATGCTGATTCCTTTGGGTTCTTTATAAATGGCAAACTCCTGCAATTGTTATTCTGCTGCCTGACACTGACATCACTTGGAGAAAAATTAGCAAGTACTCAAGAATTCCAGGCTTGTAGAAATATTTGTAATACTTTAGTTCTTTTGTGACAAGTCATTGGGTCTGGTTAACAAACCAAAAATGAAATGGACTTTTCTAAGAATTGCAAAATATCTGTGAATTGTCTCTTTTGTCATCAGTTTCTCCTCTAAAATAATATGGCTTTAACTTGGCTGACTGGTTCAAGCCCTGAAGCAATTATAAACTGTTTATAACTATTTGAAATAGTGTGAAATTTGCATATATGTACAGCTTAGGTTTCATAATGGATAAATCTATTGAATTACACTCCTGGCCTATTCTAATTCTGTTTCTTTTTTTGTATATAGATGTGAAATAATTAAGGCCACAATGAGTATATTAATTTCTTATTCATGGTAATATAGAGCACATTAGGTCAGAAGGAATCTGGGGATACTTTGTTTACTGCTTTATGTAGGTATAACAAACTAACCTATATATAGGATCTGCTACCAAGTGAAATCTTTGGTTATGATGGGACAAAAAGAAAGGATTGTTTTGGCTCAACTCTTTAGGTATTTCTAAGTATAAGATTTTGTTGGAGGGTAAAAATTTTAGAGGATGTGGATTAAAAGAGTTGAAAAAATACATATATTCCACATTTTCTGCATTTAAAATTGTAACCATATCATAACAGAAAACATATGTGGTGCCATTAGCTTGACTTGAATTACTAAACATGCATATAGGCCCCTTTCTCCAGTGTTTTAAATAATGTCAAATAATTCTAAAGGTTGTTTTAAGAGGGCATGTCAAACCAACCTGATGATTAAGTAATATCAGAATATAAGAAAATTAGAAGTATGGGAGTAAACACATTTTGTCCTACAAAATTCAGGCCTTAAATTAATAAATAAGGAGATGAATTTCAGTAATAATAAGCTGGCATTTAAGGACTTTTTTCCCAAATGTACAAATCATGCTAATCTTGTTGTCTGAAGGTGATTAGCTTATTATGACAGACTGTGAGGTCATTAAGAGAATTAACATATTCCAGGTGTATTGTTTTACTGGTACAATGCCATTGGGGAAATGTGTTTATTCATCTGAAACCAAGAAAATGTAATTTAATTCACATGTGCAAGATAGAGCTCAGTTCAAAACTTATAGTGACATTTCCCCCCAGTTGGCATCAAAAAACAAAACCTGAACTTTTAACAATATGTTTTAGCAAATCACACAGTTTGCATAAGAATTTTCAGCTTCAAAATTCATCAACACAGTGAACAGGGGTATGATATAATACATTTTTGGGTGCTGATTTGCATTATTTTACAGGGAAATAGTCATATATCAAGTTTTATGAAAGTTAGGTTAATAAATTTATATGCACACTTATAAACATTTATTTAATTGATTCATTAACTTAATAAAAAATTTGAATGCTTACTATGTATCGTGCTCTGATCTTAGGTATGTATTGATGAATAAAACATCTTCCAAGTTAAAATACCTTTTATGTTCATTTTGTTCTGAAAATAACTTTCATTTGTGAATAAAAATAAAAGATTTGAAAAGACATATTACTTTCCCAAGGATTTAATTAACTTTGTTTAACTAGTAAATTAGTTACTTGGAGTATTTTGGAAGAGACCCAAATACTTAAATTTTGAAGTAGCAATGAATTTTTTTAAATATAGGAAACATTGATATTCTTATTATAAAAAGGCATAAAATTAAGTCTGTGTATATCTTGATTTAAGATGAATTGTTTATGAGCTTCTCAGTATAGTTTTAGCCTTTTAAGTCTTTTCAGTTTCACAACAGAATTAGTATTTGTCACTCAAAAATGCTTTTATAAAAATTCTCTTTTTACTTAGTTTTTCACAATTGAGAGAGGATAATTTGACTTTTATGGAGTGGTACAGTGTTTCTGATTATGTGGGGAAAAAAAAACTACTTTTCTGTTGTACAAATTTCCCCTTAATAACATTCTGGGAGTTCCCAGATTAGAATATGCCAGAATTATTTTATATATTTTTCCTAAAGTAAGTCAATTTTTAATTAAGTCACGTTTATCTCTTTAGTCTAATAGTAGTGAATGACAATTGGAAAGACAAGAAAAAAATATCCAGCTGGAATTCAACTTTCACTAGATTACACTGGAGGGGAAATTTCCTTTCTAAAAATACAGATGCCTTTTAAGTTACTATTATTGCATCATAATGTGTTCACATGTCACAGTGAAGCCTGAAAAACATGATTCAGAAATAGAGCCTTGACACTTCCTTGTTGTTGTTGTTGTTCAGTTGCTAAGTCATGTCTGACTCTTTGTGACCCCATGGACTGCAGCACGCCGGGCTTCCCTCTTCTTCACTATTTCATGGAGTTTGCTCAAAGTCATGTCCATTGAGTCGATGATGCCAATCATTTCATCCTCTGTTGCCTGCTTCTCTCCAACCCAGGAACATGGAATATCTCTCAATCTATTTTGTCTTTGATTTCTTTAATGAATGTCTTACAGTTTTCTGCTTACTTCTCTTTTGTCTCCTGAGGTAAGTTTATTCCTAGGTATGTTATTTTTGTTGCAATGGTAAATGGGATTGATTCCTTAATTTCTCTTTTTGATTTTCCATTGTTAGTAAGGGAATGCTAGTAATTTTTGTGTATTGATTTTGTATCCTGTGAGTTTACTAAATTCATTGATTAGCTCTAGTAATTTTCTGATAGTATCTTTGGGGTTTTCTATGTATAGTATCATGTCATCAACAGTTAGAGTTTTACTTCTTTTCCAATCTGGATTCTTTTTAATTTATTTTTCCTCTCTGATTGCCATGGCTAAGAATTCTAAAACTATGTTGAATGACAGTGGCTAGAATGGGCACCGTTGTCTTGTTCCTGATCTTGGAGGGAATGCTTTCAGTTTTTCACCACTGAGAATAATGTTTTTTGTGGGTTTGTTTTATACAGACTTCATTGTGTTGAAATAAGTTCCTTCGATGCCCAATTTTTGAAGAGTTTTTTCTTATCATAAGTGGGTGCTGAAATTTGCTGAAAGCTCTTTATGCATCTGTTGAGATGGTCATAGGGTTTTATCTTTCAGTTTGTTAATATGGTGTATCACATTGATTGACTTATATGTATTGAAGAATTCTTGCTTCCATGGGATAAATCCAGCTTGATTGTGTTGTATGATCTTTTTAGTGTATTGCTGAATTCTGTTTGCTAGAATTTTGTTGAGGATTTTTGCATCTATGTTCATCAGTGATAATGGCCTGTAATTTTCCTTTTTTTTTTTTTTTGTAATGTCTTTGTCTGGTTTTGGTATCAGGGTGATGATTGCCTCATAGAATGAGTTTGGGAAATATTCCTTCCTCCACAATTTTTTAAAAAGTTTCAGAAGGATAGACATTAACTCTTCTCCAAATGTTTGATAGAATTTACCTGTGAAGCCATCTGGCTCTGGGCTTTTATTTTTGGAGAGATTTTTGATCACAGTTCCAATTTCAGTGCTTGTGATTAGCTTGTTCATAATTTCTGTTTCTTCCTGATTCAGTCTTGGGTGTTTGAACTTTTCTAAGAATCTGTCCGTTTCTTCCATGTCGGCCATTTTATTGGCATATTTGTTTGTAATAGTCTCTTATGATCCCTTGTATTTCTGCATTGTCTGTTGTAACCTCTCCTTTTTCATTTCTAATTTTGTTGATTTGATTCTTCTCCCTTTTTTTCTTGATGAGTCTAATTGTCAATTTTGTTTATCTGATCAAAGAACTGTCTTTTAGTTATATTAAGCTTTACTATTGTTTCCTTCATTTCTTTTTCATTTTCTTCTGTTCTGATCTTTATGATTAGTTCCCTTCTAACTTTGAAGTTTCTTTTTTTTGTTGTTGTTGTTCTTTTTCCAGTTGTATTAGATATAAAATTAGGTTGTTTATTTGGTATTTTTCTTCAGTATATTACTTGTAAGCCTATACAAATTTTAGAATAATCTGTTCTAGTTCTGTAAAAATGCTATTTGTGTTTTGATAGAGATTATATTAAGTCTGTAGATGTCCTTGGGTAGTATGTTTATTTTAACAATGTTAATTCTTTCAGTCCATGAGCTGACTGTGTCTTTCCACTTGTTTGTATACTCCTAAATTTCTTTCAGCAGTGTCCTTTAGTTTTCTGAGTACAGATTTTTATAACTCCTTAGTTAACTTTTTTCTCAGGTGTTTTAGTCTTTGTTTGCCTTACTTCACTTATAGTCTCTAGATCATCCGTGTTGCTGCAAGTGGCATTATTTCATTCTCTTTTATGGCTGAGCAGTATTCCATTGTGTGGAATTTCTCTTTATGATACTTACATAAGTATCACACACACACACACACACACACACACACACACACACACAACATATTTTCTTTATCCATTCCTCCGTTGACTGACATTTAGGTTGCTTCCATGTCTTGGCTATTGTAGATAGAGCTACTGTGAACACTGGAGTGCATGTATCTTTCCGAATTAGAGTTTTCTCTGGATATATGCTCACGAAGGGGATTGTTGGATCATCATACTCAATGATAAAAAGCTGAAAGCATTCCCTCTAAGATCAGAAACAAGACAAGGATGCCAGTCGTGCCAGTTTATTCAGTGTAGCTTTGGAAATCTTAACCATATCACTTAGAGAAGAAAAAGAAATAAAAATAATCCAAATTGGAAAAGAAGAAGTAAAATGGTCACTGTTTGCAGATAACATGATGCTATACACAGAAAATCCTAAAGATGCTATAAGAAAACTACTAAGGCTCATCAATAAACTCAGTCAGGTTTCAGGGTACGAAGTTAAAATATAAAAAATCTGTTACATTTCTACAAACTAACAATGAAAAATCATAAAGAGAAATTAAGGAAACAATCCCATTTACCATCACATCAAAAATAGTAAAATATCCAGGAATAAATTTGCCTAAGGAGGTAAAAGGCCTATACTCTCAAGACTATAAAATCTGATGAAAGAAATAGAAGTCAGCAGAAACAAATGGAAAAATTATGCTGTGGTTTTGGATGGGAAGAATCAATATTGTTAAAATGATCATACTACTCAAGACAGTCAATGCAATGCATATCAAATTACTAATGGCATTTTCCACAGAACTAGAATAAACATTTTAAGATTTGTATGGAAGCAAAAAAAAAAAAAATACCCTGAATAGTGAAAAAAATCTCGAGAAAGAAGAATTGAGCTGGAAAAATCATGCTTCCTGACTTCATACTATACTACAAAGCCAAAAAGTATGGTACTGGCACAAAGACAGACTTATAGATCAAGGGAACAAGATAGAAATCCTAGAAATAAATTTGTGCATTTGCAGCCATTTAATCTACAGCAAAGGAGGCAATAATATACAGTGGAGAAAAGACAGTCTCTTCAGTTAAGTGGTGCTGGGAAAACTGTACAATTACGTGTACAAACATGACATTAACAAGTTAACTAACACCATACAAAAATAAACTCAAAATGGATTAGAGACCTAAATCTAAGACTTGATACTCTAAAACTCCCAGAGAAAAATATAGGCAAAGCACTCTTTGACATAAATAGCAGCACTATATTTTTGGACCTATCTCCTAGAGTAATGGAAATAAAAACAAAAATAAACAAATGAGTTGTAATTAAACTTAAAAGCTTTTCATAGCAAAGGAAACCATAAGCAAAATGAAGCAGCAACCTGCAGAATGGGAGAAAATATTTACAAATGACAATGGATTGATTTCCCCAACATAGAAATAGCTCATACAGCTCAATATAAAAAACATAAAACAGCCAAATCAAAAAATGGGCAGGTAACCTAAAGAGACATTTCTCCAAAGAATTCATACAGATGACCAAGAAGCACATGAAATGATACTCAACATCACTAATTATTCAAGAAATGCAAATCAAAACTACAATAAGATATCACCTTTCACTAGTCAGAATGGCAATCATTAAGAAGTCTGCTAATAGTAAATGCTAGAGAGAGTATGGAGAAAAAGGAAGCCTCCTCCACTGCTGGTGGAATGTAAATTGGTGCAGCTACTATGGAGAACAGTATGGAGGTTCCTTGATAAACTAAAAATAGAGTTACCATATGGATTTTATTCTTCAGTTTGTTAATGTGGTGTATCACATTGATTTATTTGTGTATATTAAGACATCTTTGCATTTTTAGTATAAATCCCACTTGATCATGTTATATAATCCTTTTAATGTATTGCTGGATTCAGTTTGCTAGGATTTTGTTCAAGAGTTTTTGCATCTATATTCATCAGTGACATTGGCCTGTAATTTTGTGTGTGTGTGTCTGTGTGATATCTTTGTTTGCTTTTAGTATCAGGATCATGGTCACTTCACAGAATGAGTTTTGAAGCATTCTTTTCTCTGCACATTATTTGAAATAGTTTATGAAGTAAAATTCTTTATAATGTTTGGTATAATTCACCTATGAAGTCATCTGGTCATTGACTTTTGTTGGGAGTTTTGTTTTTTAATTGCTGATTCAGTTTTATTAGTGATACTTGTTTGGTTCATATTTTCTATTCTTGCTGATTCAGTCTTTGGAGACAGTACATTTCCAGGAATTTATGCAATTTTTTTAGGTTGTCCATTGATATATAATTGTAATAGTTTGTTATGATTATTTGCATTTCAGTGAGTCAGTTGTAGCATCTCTTTCATTTCTGATCTTATTTACTTATGCCCACTCCCTTTTATTCTTGATGAGTCTGGCTAAAAGCCTATCAATTATGTTTATCTTTTCAAAAAACCAGGTTCTAGTTTAATTGATCTTTTCTGTAGTTTTTCTTAGACAGTATTTATTTCTGCTCTTATTGTTATTATTTCTTTTTTGCTGACTCTGCATTTGGTATTGCTATTTCCTTTTTCCTTTATCTGTGCAGTTAGATTGCTTGATATTTTTCTTATTTCTGGGGGTAGGCTTATATCAGCCTATAACTTACTTTTTAGAACTGCATTTGCTGTATTTTATAGATATTTGATCATTTTGTTTCCAATTTTATTTGTATCAAATTATTTTTATATTTTCATTTTGATTTCTTCAGTGATCCATTCATTAGTTGTTTAGTAGGATATTATTCAGCTTCCATGTGTTTGTTTTTTTCCTGTAGTTTTTTTTATAATGGATTTCTGGTTTCATAATGTCATGGTTGGAGAAGATATTTGAAATGATTTCAGTCTTCTTAAATTCATATCTGAAGGATGACCTTGTGGATATTCTTGGTTGTAGTTTTTTGGGTTTTTTTCCTGATCACTTTAAATATATTGTGCCACTCCTTTCTGGCCTGCAAATTTTGTGCTAAAAAGTCAACTGAGAGTCTTATGGGAGTTCCCTTGTATGTCACCTCACTTTGCCTAATTCTCTGTACTTATTTGTGTTAGGTCAGTTACATTTCCCAGTCTTGTTAGTTAGAATTAGTTTTACATAGGCAATGTTCCATGGGCCCCAGCAGCACGGTCTCCCCTGCTCATCAGAAATATATGCTCTAGAAGTGTCCCCTATGTGGGCTAAGTAGGCACTTCTGTTGGGACTGGGCCAATTACTGTGGTGTGAAGTTAAGAAGAGCTGTTCCCTGACTTGGCTGGTTCCTGCCCAAAGACCTGTGGGGCCATGTCCCAGCAGAGCTGGATTTGGGCCTGGGTGAACTGGCTACTACAACCATGGCCAAGTGCAGCAGGCACTACACACTGGTCACCTGCTGCCTACAGCTGTCTCTCCCATCAGGAAGCTTCCATAAGCCTCTTATCCTTATCAGTCAGAGGGCAGACAGAATGAAAACCACAGTCACAGAAAACTAATCAATCTGATCACATGGACTAGCTTTGTGTAACTCAGTGAAACTGTGAGCCATGTTGTGTAGGGCCCCCAAGACGGATGGGTCATGGTGGAGAGTTCTGACAAATGTGGTCCACTGGAGAAGGGAATGGCAAACCACTTCAGTATTCTTGCCTTGAGAACCCAATGAACAGTATGAAAAGGCAAAAAGATAGGACACTGAAAGATGAACTCCCCAGGTCAGTAGGTGCCAATATGCTACTAGATAAGAATGGAGAAATAACTCCAGAAAGAATGACAAGACGGAGCCAAAATGAAAGCAATGCCCAGTTATGGATGTGACTGGTGATGGAAGTAAAGTCTGATGCTGTAAACAGCAAAACACATAGGAATCTGGAATGTTAGGTCCATGAATCAAGGTAAATTAGAAGTGGTCAAACAGGAGATGGCAAGAATGAATGTCGACATTTCAGGAATCAGTGAACTAGAATGGACTGTAATAGGAGAATTTAATTCAGATGACCATTATATCTACTACAGTGGTCAAGAATCTCTTAAGAAGAAATGGAGTAACCCTCAGAGTCAACAAAAGAGTCCAAAATGCAGTACTTGGATGCAGTCTCAAAAATGACAGAATGATCTCTGTTTCCAAGGCAAACCATTCAATATCAAAATAATCCAAATTTATGCCCCAATAATTAATGCTGAAGAAGCTGAGGATGAATGGTTCTATGAATACCTACAAGACCTTCTAGAACTAATACACAACAAATATATCCTTTTCATCATAGGGGACTGGAATGCAAAAGTAGGAAGTCAAGAGATAACCTCGAGTAAAAGGCAAATTTGGCCTTGGAGTATGAAATGAGGTAGGGCAAAGGCTAACAGAGTTTTGCCTAAAGAATGCACTGGTCATAGCAAACACCCTCTTCCAACAACACAAGAGAAGACTCTACACATGGACATCACCAGATGGTCAGTACCGAAATCAGATTGGTTATGTTATTTGCAGCCAAAGATGGAGAATATCTGCAGATGGAGAATCTATAGCCAGCAAAAACAAGACTGGGAGCTGATTGTGGCTCAGATTATGAACTCCTTATTGCGAAATTCAGACTTAAATTGAAGAAAATAGGGAAAACCGCTAGACCATTTAGGTACAACCTAAATAAAATCACTTATGATCATACAGTGGAAGTAACAAATAGATCCAAGGGATTAGATCTGATAGACAGAGTGCCTGAAGAATTATGGACAGAGGTTTGTGACACTGTACAGGAGGCAGTGATCAGGACCATCCCCAAGAAAAAGAAATGCAAAATGACAAAATGGTTGTCTGAGGGGGCCTTACAAATAGCTGAGAAAAGAAGAGAAGTGAAAGGCAAAGGAGAAAAGGAAAGATATAAGCATCTGAATACAGAGTTCCAAAGAACAGCAAGGAGAGATAATAAAGCCTTCCTCAGTGATCAGTGCAAAAAATAGAGGAAAACAATAGAATGGAAAAGACTAGAGATCTCTTTCAAGAAAATTTGAGATACCAAGGGAATATTTCATGAAAGGATGGGCACAATAAAGGAAGGAAATGGTATGGAACTAACAGAAGCAGAAGATATTAAGAAGAGGTGTCAAGAATACACTGAAGAACTATACAAAAAAGATCTTCACAACCCAGATAACCACGATGGTGTGATCAGTAGACTAGATCCAGACATTCTGGAATGCAAAGTCAAGTGGGTCTTAGGAAGCATCACTATGAACAAAGCTAGTGGAGGTGATGGAATTCCAGTTGTGCTATTTCAAATCCTAAAAGATGCTGCAGCTAAAGTACTGCACTCAATATGCCAGCAAATTTGGAAACTCAGCAATGGCCACAGGACTGGAAAACGTCAGTTTTCATTCCAATCTCAAAGAAAGGCAATGCCAAAGAATGCACAAACTACCACACAATTGAACTCATCTCACACGGTAGCAAAGTAATGCTCAAAATTCTCCAAACCAGGCTTCAACAGTATGTGAACCAAAAACTTCCATATGTTCAAGCTGGATTTAGAAAAAGTAGAATAAACAGATCAAATGGCCAACATCCATTGGTTCACAGAGAAAACAAGAGAATTCCAGAAAAAAACTTCTGCTTTATTGATGATGCCAGAATGTTTGTGTAGATCACAACAAACTGTGAAAAATTCTTCAAGAGATGGAATTCCAGACCACCTTACCTGCCATCTGAGAAACCTGTATGCAGATGAAGAAGCAATAGTTTGAACCTGAGATGGAACAACAGACTGATTCCAAACTGAGAAAGGAGTATGTCAAGTCTGTATATTGTCACCCTGCTTGTTTAACTTATATGCAGAGTATATCATGAAAAATCCTGGACTGGGTGAAGCACAAGCTGGAATCAAGATTTCCCAGAGAAATGTCAGTAACCTCAGATACACAGGTGACACCACCCTTATGGAGGAAAGTGAAGAGGAACTGAAGAGTCTATTGATGAAAGTGACAAAGAAGAGGAGAAAAGCTATGTTAAAACTTAACATTCAAAAAACAAAGTTTGTGGTATCTGGACCTATCACCTATGGCAAATAGATTGGCAAACAGTGGAAATAGTGGCAGACTCTATTTTCTTGGGCTCCAAAATCACTGCCAATGGTGACCACAGGCATGAAATTAACAGATGGTTGCTCTTTAGAAGAAAAGCTATGAACAACCTAGACAGCATATTAAAAAGCCGAGACATTATTTTGCCAACAAAAGTCCATCAAGTCAAAGCTATGGTTTTTCCAGTAGTCATGAGTATATGTGGAGGTTGGACAATAAAGAAAGCTGAGCACCAAAGAATTGCTGATTTTGAACTGTGGTGTTGGAGAAGACTCTTGAGAGTCCCTTGGACTTCAAGGAGATCAAAGTAGTCAATCCTAAAGGAAATCAGTCCTAAATATTCATTTGAAGGACTGATGCTGAAGCTGAAACTCCAATACTTTGGCCTCCTGATGCAAAGAACTGACTCATTGGAAAAGACCCTTTTGCTGGGAAAGATTGAGAGCAGGAAGAGAAGGGGACGACAGAGGATGAGAGGGTTGGATGGCATCACTGACTCAACGAACATGAGTTTGAGCAAGCTCTGAGAGTTGGTGATGGACAGGAAAGCCTGGCGTGTTGCAGTCCATGGGTCGCAAAGAATCTGACACGACTGAGTGACTGAAGTGAACTGAACTGACTATGGGCTTAAGAGTTCTGAGCTGGTGCTGTCCTGCCGGTGGGTGGTATTGAGTCCTAACATGACTGATTGTAGGTGCCAAGGAGTCTTGTTGCTACTTCTGGCCGATTAGTGGGCATAGTGGAAGGAACTGATGCAGAATTCAGGACCTTTCCTCTTGTGGAGAACTCTGCAATTCTGAAACATGCTTGGACGTGGGACCCTTTGCTTCAGAGCTGCTATGCTTGCACTTGGACATATGTCTCCTTGTGCAAAAAAATACAAAGAAACTATAAGGGCCTAAAAATAACTGCATACATTTGCAGTTATGGCAAATTCTGGGTTAAAGATACAAAGAGACCATAAAAGGTGAACTGCCATTTCTGGGAGCAAATCAGGGTGTTGGGAGCAAAGCGTTACTAGGCATGTCCCCTGCACTCAGAACCACAAAGGGGTGGCAAACCACCTAAGCCACACCTCAGGCCCAATTCCTAGACACATCTCTGCTCTCAACCCCATCCAAGGGACTAGCTCATCTGCCCATTGGGGAGTGAGCTAACAAGGGAGCATGCTACTTGTTCTCATAGAGGCCTTGCTGCAGTAGAAGCCCCAATAAAAACCTTTCCTGAATTTCTTGTCTGGGCTCTAATCAATTTCCATTGACTAAGGAGGCCAAGAACCCTGGTGGGTAACAAATTAACTATTCTTCCGTTTGTGGGTGACCTATCTGGGGAATGTGTCTTGCTTGGTCCACATATCTATTTCTCCTTTTCTTCTCATTGTGGATCCTTCTGTATATATTGAATTGTAGAAGGTCTTTTCTGTCAGTCTTCAGGTTTTTCTCACCTACAGCTCCTCTGGAAATAGTTGTAATTTTGCTGTGCCTGGGAGAAGGCATGAACTCGGGGTCTTTCTATTCTACCATCTTGGCCACTCTCCCTAAGTTAGTTCTTAAATAACAACTCTGTTACAAAATTGTTTGGAAAATTGCTGACACATCTGCTTTTTAATGTAATTATGTCATTTTAGTATTAGGGCTTGTATACTCAAATAATATCTTTTTATCCTTAATTAATAGTCTCTTTGAAAAAATATTATGTAGTTTATGTTGAATCTTCAGTGTTTTGAAATGGAATTAGAAAGTTTTTGTTTGTTTAAAAGACTCCACAACTGTTTAGAAAACTATGAGGCTGCAGAAATTACAGAACACTGAAGTGTATTATGAAGATTGGTAAGACTGAGAGGTTACAAAACTGAGGACATGATGTAAGTGGTCTGAGATGAGAAATACTCATTCATATTATCCATGATGATCAGGGTATTAAAGTTGAAGTAAGGAGACATTCCAGGTTTTAAAAAATACATCTGCTAACTATTAAGGAAGATAGAATTGAGAAATGGGCCACATTACCTTGTTACCTATATAACTCTTATTCTAGATCGCCATAGCTATGGCCTTGGCTGTGCCTACAGAATCTACAAACAGCAATTGTGCTTTCTTTTCATTAAAAAAAAAAAAAAGGAAACTTAACTAGATGATGCATGCTAGAACACTTAACATATGGGTTTGCCGCACAGATCTCTCTTTTGGCAGAAAGGGAACTTTTCTAGAGGGAGCGAGGGCTTATGGAGTCTGGTCACCATTGTTTTAGTCAGTGTCAACAAATCTGATTATTCAGTCTTATGAAACAAAATGCTTGATTTGTTGAATGTAAAGTAGGTATGTGGAATTTTATGAAATTTTAAAAATTGAGTCACTGACTACCATTCTTGTGTTTTTATTAAGGAATTAATAAGCAAATGTAAATGAAAGGTAATGAAAATGACTGAATAATTTAGAGGGGAAAAAAAAACCAGTTATCATTTATTTGTTAAAAATAACGTGAGGAAACTTCCTAGAATGTTTATATAAATATGCCTTTGTGTCTGATTCAACTAATTTTGTTACTTTTTATATAATATTTTTATGATTCTGAACTTTAAGTTATTTAATAGGCTTAGTTTTTCACATGTATTTTGGTTATATTTTCTCTTTCTGGGTTCTCAGTAGTCTGTGTTTTTTAAAAATAGTATGAATAGGAGTCTTTGACCAATACTTTTTCATGGTTATACCTGGTTCATATATTTTAATTCTGGAGAAGATTTTATTCTCAAACTTTTTTAGTGTCCTAAATGGAAATAAATTTAAAAAGTCATGAGTCATTCGTTACATGACAAGTGATAATGTCTTTTTTGTTACCATCCCAAATGGGGAAATAGCATGTCCTATATTTTTAAAAACTGTTAAATCAACTGAATGGGCCTTTTTTCAAGATAATTTCTTTATCAAAATTTCAAGATATATAAATGTTAAATAGGAAACTATGTTCCTAATATAAAGGAACAGCTGGCATAGAGAGATATAAACTGATTTCTTTTTCCTATCAAGATATATGAAATTCTATATTTTTTCCCTGTTTTATAATCTTAGGTAGATTATATTTTGTCCAAAATGGACTGGGTATATATTGTCCTTTGGACAAACTCAATTAATATTTGTTTTTTGGAAAGGCTAGTATATAGATAAGACTGAGGCACCACTGTCTCCTCACGTGTAAAATGCTTCCTTTCTTATTAAAGAAACTGTCCAGTCTTAATTAAAAAAAATATTGACAAGTAAAATAGAAAAATATTTCAGTTTTAATTGTAGTTTAGACCAAAAGACTTAGTTTGATTCTTTTGGAATACTCAGTTTTTGAGACCCAGATCATTCTTTCTGTCATTTAAAATTTAAATCTATATACACATAAAAACCACAACTTAATTATGTCAAGTGAACTATGTTTTGATATGTATCATGGTAAAATATATATGAATCCTGACATCTTAGCTGTTTGTGATATTTAAGTTATTTTTTATTGTGCTCTGCATGTTTTTGTTCAGCATATTAATAGATAAAATTTGAATGCCTTGCTCAAGAATCTGAACTTTTGAAGGTCAGACAATTTAACGATAGAGGTTATATAGTAAGAAACAAGAAGAAGATAGGAACTAAGATGGCGGAGGAATGGGACCGGGATACCACTCTCTCCCCAATAAATACACCAAAAGAACTTTTAAAGGCCGAGCAAACTCCATAAAACAGGATCTGAATGCTGGCAGAGGACATCGGGCATCTGGAGGGGCGGCCCATTGCCGACGAGAAGAGGTAGGACAAAAGAAAAAAAAAAAAGTAAAGGGAGAGACAAAGAGTTGGGGACGGGGATCCGTCCCAGAAGGGGAGTCTGGAATAAAGAGGAAAAAAAGAGGAGAAAGGTTTCCGAATACCAGGGAGAATTCTCTCTGGCAGATCTGCGGTTAATCTTGGAGAGCAAGATAGCCGGGAGTAAAAGCAGATTAATAGTTAAGCCCTGCAAGGTATGTCTCTGGCTGCAGGGCATAGCGGAGCGGCAGCACGGGCGCCCCACCCCCCACTAGCCAAAGCGGACTGCTCCTGCTCAGGGAGGGGCGGGCCACGTGCTCAGGGAATGGAGCAGCCCAAGGGACCTAACCCCCCAGGAAGAGCCCCCCCTCCCAGGCCCACGCACAGAACAAAGGGCGGTGCGGAGTCCGCAGAGAGGCGGCCGCCGGGTGGAGCTGGGCGGCTGCGGGCTGCAGACCAGAACAGCCCCTGCCCGAGAGCAGCAGGCATAACCCAGCCCCGGTGAGACTTCTGCGGCCAAATTGCGAGCAGAGCTAGGTGCTAACCAAGACTTCTGGGGATTCTGGATGGATCGGCGCTCTACACACGTAAGAAGGTGTGCTCAGCTGCACACGGAGAAAACAGAGAGGTTGGACAGGGGGAGGGGAGAAGCCGCACTCCCCAACTGCGCCGGGCGGACGACCGAGAGCCTGAGCAGAGGGGGAGGGGGAAGCGCACTCACCAGGAGTGGGGCAAACCCCAAAGCGCTGAATAGACACTTAAAAGACCAGCAAACAGAAGACGCTAAAGCAAGCAGAGGGAACAGCTTTGGAACTGACAGGAGTAGCAGATTAAATCACTGCAGGTGGCGCAGACTGCATAGAAAGGAGTCTATAGACCGTGAGGAGTACAAGCCGGACCAAGGAATTATCTGAAAATGAACTGACCCCTCGCTGTACGCATCAGCACCAGAGAAAGCCTTAGTTATAACTGTACTAGGAACATCTTTTAAATTTTTAAAACTTTTTTATACTTTTTTTTTTTTTAGAATTTTTAAGGCCCCTATAACCTTGTTATTTTTTCTTTCTTTTCCTTTATTTTTATTTTCCATTTTTTTTAATCTCCTCTTTCTCCCTTATTGTATTCTCCATCCTATTTCTTTTCTTACCTTTTATATCTCCACTTTTCCCCCTCTTTTTTATTTATTTTTTAATTGATTTATTTTCTCCTTTATCTTTCTTTTTTTTTGTAATAGTATTTTTGAGAATCCAATCTTTACTCTAGATTTTTAATCTTTGCTTATTAGTATTTGGTATCAACTTTGTACCTTTAAGGATCCAAGCTCCAGTACCCATTGTTACCTGGGAGTGAGATCATAGGCTTGACTGCTCTCTCCCCATTCTTGTCTCTCCTTTTTTTTTTTCTTCTCCTACCAAGACACCTTTAACATCCCCTTCCCATGTATATTCTCTACCCAATTCTGGGACTCTGCTTGAGTGTTACGAGCTGTGAAGAACACTGAAATAACTGACCACTGGCTGGATCTGTCTCTGTCCATCTGACTCTCTCTTTTCTCTCTCTGGTCAATTCTGTCTCCTTCCACCCTCTTCTCATTTCGGAATAACTCTGTGAACATCTCTGAGGGATCCAGGCTGTGGAGAGCACACAGGGGAGCAATAACTGGCCACTTCACTTCCTCACTATCTGATTCCTCTCTTCTCCTTCTGGTCCATGCCATGTAACTCTGTGTACCTGTGAAGAAACGTCTCATCACTAAACTAGAGGTTCTGCCACCATCAATGCATAGGTGAAAGAGTCCTGAGGCTACTGGAAGACAGGAGGCTAAACCCAGACTTTGAGAATTCCAGAAAACTCCTGGATCCAAGAGTTAATTAATCGATAGGAACTCATCAAACTCCTCCATACCAAAACTGAAACCAACTAACCCCCAAGGGCCAACAAGCTCCAGATTAAGATATACCAAGCAAATTCTCCAGCAACGCAGGAACACTGCCTGGAGCTTCAATACACAGGTTGCCCAAGGTCACACCAAGTCCACCAACACCTCAAAACTCTTTACTGGACACTCCATTGCTAGTAACAGTGAGGAAACCCAGAATCACCCACCAGAACACCACACAAGCTTTCCCATCCAGGAAACCTCGACAAACCACACATCCCACCTCTCCCATAGTGAGGAACCCCCACAATAAAGGGACAACACAGCAAGATAAACAAGATGAAAAGGCAGAGAAGTACCCAGCAAGTAAAGGAACAGGATAAATATCCCCTAGACCAAACAAAAGACGAAGAGATAGGAAGTCTACCTGACAAAGAATTCCGAATGATGATAGTGAAAATGATCCAAAACCTGGAAAATAAGTTGGAGTTGCAGTTCAATAACCTGCAGGCAAGGATTGAGAAGATGCAGGTAAGCTTTAACAAGGACTTAGAAGAAATGAAAAAGAGTCAAAATACAATAAATAATGCAATAAATGAGATCAAA
>ML663008.1:4080416-4092343 GCA_007570785.1 Antilocapra americana | reverse complement strand
AAAAAAAAAGAAATAAGAAGCCTTTTCCTGTGCTTAATGAAATGAATTTTAGAAATATGTACTGAACAATCACGTCTAGATCGATTTAAAAAGATCAAAATTATTACAAATCGTGACTTAACAATCAAACTTTTACAGTGCTGATAAAGTTTAAGAAAATAGGATAATTGTAGGATAGCATGGATATGAAATTCTGTATGTAAGTCCTTTGTTAAACTATCTTATGTTTTCTGTGATAAATTTAAAATTCCTCATTTAATCAGGTAAATAACTCAGATGAATTCAGTTTAATTACCTATTTCATATTTACTGTGTATTTTAAAAGTTACTAGATGAAGAAGCTAAGATCCAGAGAGGCTCCATGATTTTTTTCTTTTGAGGCGTGGTGAAGATATTTGTTTGTTGTAGGACTGGAACCCAAGTGGAGCTTTGGGTATTCCTACTGCTGTGTTCTCACTTCAAACTAGACTATACTATTTTAATGTATATAAACTTTTCATCCCCTATCCCTAAAGATGCCTGTATTCCTTATCCTAGACACTGTAAAGTATGTTGGTTTACATGCAAAGAGAAATTAAGGTTGGAGATAGAATTAAGGTTGTTAGTCAATTAAATTTCCATCTGGGAGAATAACTGGATTACCTAGGTGTGCCCAATGTAATTACCAGGTGGAGAGTAGCCCAAATTACCCAGGTGTTCCCAGTGTAATTAGAGGGCTCCTAAACTGTGGAAGAGGGAGGTGGAGGAGCAGAGTCAGAGGAATGGCCTGGGAGAAAGCTCTAGCTAGCCTTTGTTGTCTTTGAATATGGACCAAGAGGGCTATGAGTCAAAGAATGCCAGCAAATTCTAGAAAGGTAAAAAGCCTAGATTCAGATTCTCCTCAGAGCTTCAGAAAGAATTCGACATTTCAGAAACTTTGATTTTAGTTCATTGAAGCCTGTTTCAGACCCGTGACCTCCGGAAAGGTTAGTAAGAAGCTAAGTCCTGTTGTTTGTGCCCACTACATTTATAGTACCTTGTTACCATATTCCTTGGAAACCAATACAAGTTAGGAATGGAAATATGTAGATTGTATATTGAATAATTTCTACACCTAAGCAATCTCGTTAAAGGAAAATTAAGAATAAAAAGGCTCTATGTGGATTCTTTCTCTATTTTAGGGTTCACAATAAGTTTGTTTTCTTTCCCAGTTCTTTCAGCTCTGTGTGCACAATTCAGTGGGTAGATTTTTATCTATAGTTGGAGAATAACATACATTTGTTTTGTTGTCTTAAGATTTCTTTTAGAACCTGTATGGCCTACTTTGTTTAAAAACAAGGTTTCTACTCTTATCAATTCATGTTTGTGCCTTAAGAACTTTATTATTTATCTTTTAAAAAACAAAACTGCAAAATGGGAGTAATGCTATTTATATCATAGATAAGGTTAGGGTTTTCTCTTTGAAGACTTAATGTGGTAGAAAAATTCATTTGTATTTTTAATTTTTATAATAGATGTAGTGTATAAAAAAGTCCTGATGCTTTGATCTTATTCATTGGTAAACAGGTTTTCTAAAACTACCTTGTTGTCTTTTTTCTTGATTTTTGTTCAGACACTTAAATTTGCTTTATTGGGGATTATTTGGGTTACTGCTATTTTCATGACAGCTTAAGAACTGTAGCAGTGACCTCCTGATTCAACTACAGTTATAATAGCTTCCACCCTTTGTTTCCTGGGTCCCTCTTAGCAGTCATGGTGAAAGCAATTTCATAAAAACTCGGCATATTTGATTTCTTGGAAAGATTCCTGGGAACACTGTCACATGAACTTTACCAAAGTCTGTATCTGGTTCGAAAGGCTTTCACTGAGATTCAGGCAGCAGGGTGGGTAATTTGGCACAGCTGGAAAACAGGCCAGCTTCCCACAAC
This sequence comes from Antilocapra americana, assembly GCA_007570785.1. Lineage (NCBI taxonomy): Eukaryota > Metazoa > Chordata > Mammalia > Artiodactyla > Antilocapridae > Antilocapra > Antilocapra americana. The sequence goes on along the minus strand of ML663008.1, from coordinate 4,090,436 downwards.
AGTGTGTCCTCTAGTTGTCAGCCCTTCACAGTGGCTGGTTCGTCTTCTTGTAGGAGTTACACCAAATGGTGTCACTGTAGTAAGGATGTACCTCAGAAACGCTTTGTAACTGTGACTTTTGTCTTTAAAATAACATGATACACAACTTTAAAAATTGAAATTTAATTTTAGTCAAGCTAGACTCTTGGCCTTCCTTTTATGTCTGTTATCAGGATTAGAAACTTTAAAACCTATAAAGACTCTTTACTCTCATGTTAATTGATAGATTTCCAATTGATAGATTAAATTCCAGTGAGTTAGTGCCTGGACTTACGACATTATTTATGAAACAAAGCAGCTAAATTTGTTAATTGCTAGGAAGATCTGCCATAGAACATGTAAATAATAACTTTCTTTATTTGGATGGCTTTCATTGGTTATGCAAGGATATGCTGAACAATTTTATTTAATGCCGGTGTTGTATAATAAAGCATTTGGCTGATCTTTGTCTCTGGTTCCTGGAATTTCCCAAGTAATAGGAGTACCTTTGTTGTTAAGGGGGACACCTAGGACCACACCTGAGTTTATGCTAACAAGATGACTCATCTTGGGTCTTAGATAGTGTCATCATGGGGGATTGACCATGCTGAGAACACCAGCCCAGTAACTAGATGAGTGACTTTGAACCACAGGATATAGACCTGACATCCTGACCTTAGAAGGAAAGGGGAACTGGAGATAGAGTTCAGTTACACAGCTGAGGATTCAATGAGTCATGCCTCCATAATGAAATTTCAATGAAATTCTGGATGTCTGAAGCTTGAATGAGCTTACTTGTTGGTGATATCACTGTGTCAAGAGGGTAATGTATCTGGAGGATACAGAAGCTTTGCATTTGGGACCCTCCCAGACTTCCCCTATGCATCGCTTCCTTTGACTGGCTCTTATTTATATTTTTTAATAACAAAACTATAGTCATAAGTATGTGTTTTCCTGAGTACTGTGAGTCATCTCAGCAAAGTATTGAGCCTGAGGGGATAGTGGAAACCCCAGAACTTGTAGACAACTGGTCAGAAGTATTGGTAACCTGGCAACCCCAGATAAGGTAGGTATGTGTTAAATGGGGAGAGTCTTGTGAAGGGCTATGCCCTTAACTTGTGAAGTGTAAGTTAACTCCAGGTAATTTATGTCATAATTGCATTATAGCCAATTAGAACTTGATACCTAGAAATATGTATCAACTTATGTATATCTGCATCATAGGGTTAATTTTGCTGTTTAATTTAGAACTTTGATTTTTTTTATCCTCATACATAATATATTGAACCAGCAATGCTTTAAAATAATTTTCAATAGATTTTAAATAGTTGTTTTTTAGTGAAAAAGCATGTGGGAAGAAGTTCTCCTAGTCTTCTGATGACATTGAAATTGTTTATTCTTTGATTATTCAAATGCTTGCTTCCATTCACAACAAAATTTGACAAAGAATGATGAGATGGTTGCTTGATAATCCTAATAAGGTACTGATATACATAATGTTGTTAGATAAAGGTATGCCATTTACCTAATCATATCCTAAATCATTTCTGTATCCTGGACTCAGGGACTATTGTGATGATAGAATTGTTCTTTGATTATCATCCAAATACCTGCTACCATTGATTATAATTGTTAGAATTAAACACTAAAAACTTGCTTGATATTCTTTTAAATTGAAACAAAATGGTCATGATACAGATACTAATATTACCTTTATTATTGATGAGGCAATTGAGGCATAAAAAGTTTATGTAAATTATGAAGGTAAGTTACAGAAGTAGTGGGTGGTAGAGCCAGTAATCAATCCCAATCCACCTTGCTGTGTCCTTGACCACTGAACATTTCACTGGTTGGTCATGTTTACATCTTACTTTTATAAGGTGATGATGATTTTCAGACTCTGTTGCAAGTAAAATGTAATTGGATACATTGGACTCTGTCAATGATTCATTTTTAGTTCATAGAGCATCTGTCATGTGTTACATACTGGGCAGGTACTGGGGATACAGCTCAAAATTAACAGAATTATTTTACTTACTTCAGGGCAGACTGTGTGCACCAGTTATTTCTGTCAAACCAACCTTTCCCAACACACTCATTGAGAAATTTCTAGTCTTGGTTTTCTTTGTACCTTTTGTGTCTGTGGGGAGATGCCAGGAAGAGATAAAAGGAGGCAAAAGCAGCAAAATCAATTCAGACTAGAAAAAATACAATAGAAGAACTGCATAAAACTGATAACTTTATTTGTTCACATTTTCACATCCTATTCTTTAGTCCTTTGCAGTTAGAAAAATCAATTTATTTAAATTTCAGTGGGATTTTACAGTTCTGAGGTTGTGTTATCAGAACATTCTCATATTTAAGATTCCTTTGATCTTACATATTTCTTTATTTCTATTCATTTTTTCCTTGTCCATTTGAGATCATTGAGGCCCCAAATTCTGGCTCCCCCACTACCCCAAATTCCATAATCTATCACTTTTGACTTTCCTTCTCTCTCTCTCTCTGTGTCACACAAACATACACACACACACACACACACACACACACACATGCAATTAAGGAAAAGCTAATTTTTCACATAGGATAAAATATAAAACTGCTTCAAATGTAAATTGTTTTTGAGTTTCCACAGGGACTCAGTATCAAAGTTAGGTCACAAGAGACCTGAATGTAAAAATCTACAATATATTCAGCTAAATCCTATTATAGATAAATATTTGGTACAATATAATGTATATTCTTAAATTTTGTGCCTTCATGAAATTGGAGGTTCTTTTTAATATAAATGTAGTACTATGTATGTTATAGTTATTACTTCACTGTATATTGTGTATATTTCATCAATGGGCATGTTACATTTTAAATCATTTAGAATTTGTGCAGTTGCTTTATATTGGCATAGAGAAATAGGTCCATCAAAGTGGGGATTCAAAAAATGTAATTTTATGCCATTTGTTTCAAGAAATTGTTAAGGTACTTTGAAATTATTTACCTGGGATCTTTACATGGTTACTGAAGTAGATAATTGAGATAGCTGTGTAATACTTCAGAAAAGTTTATTTTAATCAACTGTATATATTTTATTTGATTTTTATAACTATATGGTCTAATAATTTGGGTAATATTTTAACTTTTCAGTAGTCCTATACACATAAGGAGATCAGTCCTGGGTGTTCATTGGAAGGTCTGATGTTGAAGCTGAAACTCCAATACTTTGGCCACCTCATTCGAAGAGTTGACTCATTGGAAAAGACCCTAATGCTGGGAAGGATTGGGGGCAGGAGGAGAGCGGGATGACAGAGGATGAGATGGCAGGATGGCATCTCCGATTCGATGGATATGTATTTGGGTGGACTCCAGGAGTTGGTGATGGACAGGGAGGCCTGGCGTGCTGTGGTTCATGAGGTCGCAAAGAGCTGGACATGACTGAGCAACTGAACTGAACTGACTGATACACATAAGCATGCCAACATACTTCTTACATTTTTTATATCATGTGAGTTTCCATTTAAGGATTATTATTAAAATAAAGGAAAATGATATTATTTAAAAATAAAGCTAAAAGGCAAATGTAAAGTACTTTAAGAATATTTAATTTAACAAAATTAATTTTACCTCAAAGCCAAAAGATAAATCTGTTGTTCCCTAGCAGTTGTGCCCTAGCAGTTGTGCCCTAGCAATAGTTCATTTAAACTTCCTTTTCTAAGTGTTGATTAACAAAAAAAATGTTTAGGAGAGGATTAAAGGAAGATGTATCAGTTGTTTCAATTCCTTTTAATCTTCCTCTCAGGTCAATAAAATATAGGTAGGTATATGTGTTGGGGGAGGCCTGCCGGGCAGGTTGATGAAACTTGGAAGCTTTGCTCACTCCTGAGTATCTGTGAAGAAACACATTTGTTGGGGAACTTTGGGTAATGTACTATCTAAATGCTTAGTACTAAGTATTAAGTTTATACTATCTAAGTGGTAGTTAGAAAAGTCATCGTTGTTTAGCTGCTAAGTTGTGTCTGACTTGCAACCCCATGGGATTTTCCAGGCAAGAATACTGGAGTTGGTTGCCATTTCCTTCTCCAAGTTAAAAAAGTGTTCACTATTTATTTTTTCATTATATTATATTTTTATACATTGTTTACTTTTGCCTAGATGTGTTATATATATCACATAATTTAATAAAGAAAGCAAAGTGAAAGTGAAGTTACTCAGTCATGTCCGACTCTTGGTGACCCCATGGACTGCAGCCTTCCAGGCCCCTCTATCCACGGGATTTTCCAGGCAAGAGTACTGGAGTGGGTTGCTATTTCCTTCTCCAGAGGATCTTCCCAACCCAGGGATCGAACCTGGGTCTCCCACATTGTAGTCAGATGCTTTACCATCTGAGCCACCAGGGAAGAAAGCAAAAGCGTAATTTTAATGAGGAAATAAAACAAAAAGTAGACAAATAAAAGCTGAAAACATTTTAGGCAGTTTCAAAAATTAGATAAAACTATATACAAATTTGTATGAAAGAATAAATGTCCTGGAACAATGAGGAAAGGTATTGGAAGTATATAAGTGGATATTTGCTTTGCCTGATACTGAAACTTACTACTATATCATTGTAATCAAAACGGTATGGCATTGGCACAAGAGTAGAAAAGCACATTAATTTAACAAGTAGGAATTTAGACATAAAATCAAGGCATAAGAAACTTAAAATAACAGATAAAATGAAGTACATTTTAGTGGAAAAATAAGTTATTTAATGAGAGATACTTGTTTCTCTCTCTGGAAAAGACTTTAACAAAGCTGAGGTTTCAGAAGATCAAAGGTAAAAAACCTGATAGTAAAAACAGTAAACTGTTAGCCCAATATAGAAAAAGTCTTTCAAAAGAAGATAGAAAAATAAGAAAAGGTAAATATATTTGAGGATTGAAGAATGAAAAATTTGAGTGTTAAGATTATACCAAAAGTCAAAAGGAAGACTATTCACTAGGAAAAATTACATTGTCTATGACAGTTTGGTCAGTATTTCCAATATGCAATGACTTATAAATTGAAAAGATAAAAATCATTGTTGAAAAAAATGGGTATAGAAAATGTCTGTGCAGGGAATTCTATCTGTATGGAATTATCCCAAAATTATTCACCATATTGGAACTCACATCACTATTTATAGTGTTGAATTTATTAAGATCGCACATTTGCATATACATTTGTTTATGCTTTAGCCTTTATTTAAGTATATTCAACGTATAATTTAATATTGGTTTCAGGTGTAAAACATGATGATTATTTATTTACATTGTGAAATCACCACCACAGTAAGTCTTGTTATACTGCCTGTCATCATTATATAGTTATAAAACTTTTTTTTTTCTTTTCCTCTTGTCATGAGGACTTTTACTCTCCTAGAAATTTTTAAATAGGTGATACCTATTGTGATGTATCACCATATTGTGTACTATGTCCTCATAAATCATTTATTTTACAACTGGAAGTTTGTACATTTTGATCTCTTATACTCATTTCACCCAACCCCTAACTTTTCCTTAGCACTAGTAATAACAATTCTGTTCTCCATATCTATGAGTTTGGTTTTTTATTCCTTTCTTTCTTTTGCTTTTTTTAAGATGTCACATATAGAATATTTGTATGTCTCTCTGACCTATTTCTGTTAGCATAAAGGCCTGCAGATCCATTCATGTTTTTGTAAATAGCAGGATTGCATTCATTTTTAATGGCTGTAAATCACTTCCTTATATGTACTTGCAAATTTCCCCAATGTGAAAGCAGATTTTTCCTGTTAAATGCCTCATTAGCAGAAATGGCATAAGGTGAAATGGTTACCTTTTTGCATAAAGTTGAATATCCTCTTTGGATATTCATAAGAAAAACAAGTACTAATGTAGGTCTTTTGTGGAAGTGAAGCTGTGGAAGCAAACTTTCTAAAAGTGAGGGTTACTAGTATCACATTAGCTTTATTCATTCATTCATTAATGAGTGGGTAAGCTGTTTTTTATATTTTGGCTATTGTCAGTTCAGTCACAAGGTCATGTCCAACTCTTTGTGACCCCATGGACTGCAGCACGCCAGGCTTCCCTGTCTATCAACTCTTGGAGCTTGCTGAAACTCATGTCCATCAAGTCGGTGATGCCATCCAACCATCTCATCCTCTATTGTCCCCTTCTCCTCCTGCCTTCAATATTTTAATCTTTCCCAGCATCAGGGTCTTTTCCAGTGAGTCAGCTCTTCGCATTAGCTGGCCAGAGTATTGGAGTTTCAGCTTCAGCATCAGTCCTTCCAGTGAATGTTCAGGACTGATTTCCTTTAGGGTTGACAGCTTTGATCTCCTTGCAGTCTAGGGGAGTCTCAAGAGTCTTCTCCAACACCACAGTTCAAAAGCATCAGTTCTTTGGTGCTCAGCTTTCTTTATAGTCCAACTCTCACATCCATTTATGACTACTGGAAAAACCATAGCTTTGACTATATGGACCTTTGTTGGCAAGATAATGTCTCTGCTTTTCAATATGCTGCCTAGGTTGGCCTACATCTGTTAGACAGAGTACCTGAAGAACTACAGAGATTCGTGATATTGTACTGGAGGGAGTCATCATCCCCAAAAAAAAAGAAATGCAAAAAGGCAAAATGGTTTTCTGAGGAGGCCTTACAAATAGCTGAGAAAAGAAGAGTAATGAAAGGCAAAAGAGAAAAGAAAAGATATATGCATCTGAATACAGAGTTCCAAAGAATAGCAAAGAGAGATAAGAAAGCCTTCCCCAGTGATCAATGCAAAGAAATGGAGGAAAACAATAGACTGGGAAAGACTGGAGATCCCTTCAAGAGATTAGAGATACCAAGGGAATATTTCATGCAAAGATGGGCACAATAAAGGACAGAAATGGTATGGACCTAGCAGAAGCAGAAGATATTAAGAAAAGGTGGCAAGAATACACAGAAGAACTGTACAAAAAATATCTTCATGACCCAGATAACCATGGTGGTGTTATCAGTAGACTAGAGCCAGACATCCTGGAATGTGAAGTCAAGAGGGCCTTAGAAAGCATCACTATAAACAAAGCTAGTGGAGGTGCTGGAATTCCAGTTGAGCTATTTCAACTGGAATAGCTCATGAAGGTGCTGCACTCAATATGCCAGCAAATTTGGAAAACCCAGCAGTGGCCACAGGACTGGAAAAGGTCAGTTTTAATTCCAATCCCAAAGAAAGGCAATGCCAAAGAATGTTCAGACTACTGCACAAAGAACTCATCTCACACACTAGCAAAATAATGCTCAAAATTCTCCAAGCCAGGCTTCAACAGTACATGAAATGAGAACTTCCAAATGTGCAAGCTGGATTAAGAAAGGCATAGGAACCAGAGATCAAATTGCCAACATCGATTGGATCATAGGAAAAGCAAGAAGATTGGTATTTATCCTTATTTGAATGTTTGAAAAATCACCAGTGAAACTATATGGCCTGAAATTTTGTGTATTGGGAAGTTTTAGATTACTTATACAATCTCTTTTACTAGTGATTGGCTTCTTTGGATTTTCTATTTTTCATGATTCATTCTTAGTGGGTTGTATATATTTATGAATTTATTCATCTCTTATAGGCTGCCTGTTATATTGGAATTTAATTGTTTATAGTAATCTCTTCAGATCTTTTGCACTTCTGTGGTATCAGTTTTAATATCTGCTTCATTTTTTTTATTTCGTTTATTTGAGCCCTCTCTTTCTCTTTGTCAGTTCAGCTACATGTTTGTCACTTTGCTTTTTAAAGAGGTAGCTCTTAGTTTCACTGATCTTTTCTATATCCATTTTAGTCTTTGTTCATTTACTTTGTTCATTAATTTCTCCCTGACCTTTGTTATTTCCTGTCTTCTACTAACCTTTGGATTTTGTTTGTTTTAATTGTTTGAGGTAAAAATTATATTGTTTACTTGAGACTTTTATTGTTTCTAGAGGAAGGAATGTATGCAATTCTATGTATTTCCCTCTTTGAAGTACTCTTGTTGTATCATATAAATTTTAGTATAGTATATTTGTATTTGCTTTTGTTTGCAGATATCTTTTGATTTCTTCTCTGGTTTCTTCAGTGACAAATTTATTTTTCAGTAGCATGTTGTTTAATCTCCATTTATGTGTGAATTTTCCAGTTGTGAGTGATTTCTAGCCTTAAATCATTGTGGTTGGAAAAGATGCTTGATATTATTTCAATCTTAGATGTATTGAAACTTATTTTTTTTGCTTAACATATGATCAATCTGCATATGATATGCAGAGTACATCATGAGAAATACTGTGCTAGATGAAGCACAAATTGGAATCAAGATTGCCAGGAGAAATGTCAATAACCTCAGACATGCAGGTGACACCACCCTTACAGCAGAAAGTGAAGAAGAACTAAAGAGCCTCTTGATGAAAGTGAATGAGGAGAGTGAAAAAGCTGGCTTGAAACTCAATATTCAAAAAACCAAGATCATGGCATCCAGTCCCATCACTTCATGGCAAGTAGATGGCAAAACAATGGAAACAGTGAGAGACTTTATTTTTTTGGGCTCCAAAATCACTGCAGATAGTGATTGCAGCCATGAAATTAAAAGACACTTTCTCCTTGGAAGAAAAGCTATGACCAAGCTAGACAGCATTTTAAAAAGCAGAGACATTGCTTTGCCAACAAAGGTCTGTCTGGTCAAAGCTATGGTTTTTCCAGTAGTCATGTAAGGATGTGAGAGTTGGACTGTAAAGAAAACTGAGCACCAAAGAATTGATGCTTTTGAACTGTGGTGTTGGAGAAGACTCTTGAGAGTCCCTTGGACTGCAAGGATGAAATGGTTGTATGGCATCACTGACTCTATGGACATGAGTTTGAGTAAGTTGTAAGAGTTGGTGACGGACAGGGAAGCCTGGCATGCCACAGTCCGTGGGGTCACAAAGAGTCAAACACGACTGAGCAACTGAACTGAACTGAACTGATGGTTGATCTAGGAGAGTATTCCATGTTCACTTGAGAAAAATATGTATTCTGTTGCGTTTGGATGGAATCTGAATCAATGAAGGTGGAAGTCGCTCAGTCATGTCCGACTCTTTGTGACCCATGGACTATACAGTCCATGGAATTCTCCAGGCCAAAATACTTGAGTGGATAGCCTTTCCCTTCTCCAGGGTATCTTCCCAACCCAGGGATTGAACCCAAGTTTCATGCATTGCAGGCAGACTCTTTACCAGCTGAGCCACATGGGAAGCCTTAGAATATTGGAGTGGGTAGCCTATTCCTTCTCCAGCAGATCTTTCTGCCCCAGGAATTGAACTGGGGTCACCTCCATTGTAGGTGGTTTCTTTACCAGCTGAGCTCTGGATGGAATTCTCTGTACAAAGACTGTTGTGCTGTGCTTAGTTGCTCAGTTGTGTCTGACTCGTTGTGACCCGATAGACTGTAGCCTGATAGGCTTCTCTGTCTATGGGATTTCTCCAGGTGAGAATACTGGAGTGGATTACCATGCCCTTCTCCAAGAGTCTTTGCAACCCAGGGATTGAACCAAGGTCTCCTGCATTGCAGGTGGATTCTTTACCATCTGAGCCACCAGGGAATCCCATTAAGACTGGTAGATCTAACATATTGTTTCCTTAGTGATTTTCTCTGGAAAATCTTTGTCAATGGGTGTTAATGTTCTCTATTACTATATTGCTGTCTCTTTCTCTATTTAGGTTGTTTATATTTCCTTTATATATTTAGGTACTACTGTGTCGGCTGCATACATATTTACAAATGTGATATCCTTTTCTTGGATTGACCTCTTGATCATTATGTAATGCCCTTCTTTGTATTTTATTATTCTTTTTGTTTTAACCTCTATTTCATCTGATATAATTACAGCTATCATTGCTGCTTTCTTTTAGTTTTCATTTGTGTGAAACATCTTTTTCCATTCTTTTACTTTCACTTTATGTGTGTCCTTAAATCTGAAGTAAATTTCTTGTAGGCAGTTTATAGATGTCTTGTTTTTATTCATTTTT